>JAXQQM020061918.1:0-226090 GCA_034641835.2 Pinus albicaulis | reverse complement strand
GTTTAGGCTAAGCTAGCATAGGGTAGGTTAGGTTAAACTAGGGTGGGTTAGGTTAGGTTAGGTTAGGTTAGGTTAGGCTAGGCTAGGTTAGGTTAGGTTAGGTTAGGCTAGGTTAGGTTAGGTTATGTTAGGTTAAGCTAGGGTAGCGTAGGTTAGGTTAGGTTAGGTTAGGCTAGGCTAGGCTAGGCTAGGTTAAGGTAAGGTAGGGTAGGGTAGGGTAGGGTAGGCTAGGATAGGTTAGGATAGGTTGGGCTAGGATAGGTTACGTTAGGGTAGGTTAGGTTATGTTAGGGTAGGGTAGGTTAGGTTAGGTTAGGTTAGGTTACGCTAGGGTAGCGTAGGTTAGGGTAGGTTAGGTTAGGTTAGGTTAGGTTAGGTTAGGCTATGGTAGGCTACGGTAGGTTAGGCTAGGTTAGGGTAGGCTAGGTTAGGCTGGGCTACGTTAGGCTAGGATAGGTTAGGCTTGGATAGGTTAAGTGAGGCTAGGCTAGGTTAGGTTAGGTTAGGCTAGGTTAGGTTAGGTTAGGCTAGGTTGGGTTAAGCTAGGGTAGGTTGGGTTAAGCTAGGGTAGGTTAGGTAAGAGTTAGATTTTGTTTTTACATTATTATTATGGTTAAATTCAATATATTTTAAATTCTATTTTCATACATTCAATTTATTTTAAAGAATTTTTCTTATATTTAAACTTTTATTAATAGCTTTTAATTTATTTTGTTTTTGAATGATTTCTTCATTAATATTCTAATATAGAGTAATGTAGCTTAAGCTTGAGTAGCCTAGCCTAGGCTACTAAAGACTACACTAAGGTAAGCTAGAGTAGGCTAGGTTAGGCTAGAAAAGGCTAGACTAACTTAGGCTAGACTAACTTAGGATAGGCTAGGCTAGACTAGACTAGGATAGGCTAGGTAAGAGTCGTTTTGGCTAGGCAAAGCTAGGTTAGGCTACTATACCCTAGGATAGAGTAGGTTAGGCTAGGCTAGGTCAAGCTAAGCTTAGGCTAGTCTAGGATAGGATAGGATAGGCTAGGATAGGATAGGTTAGGCTAGGCTACTATAGCCTAGCATAAAGTAGGTTAGGCTAGGCTACTATAGCCTAGCATAGAGTGGGTTAGTCTAAGATAGGTCAAACTAAGATAGGCTAGGCTAGGCTAGGATAGCTTACACTAGGTTAGGCTAGGCTAGGTAAGAATACACTAGGGTAGGCTAGGTTAGGCTAGGTTAGCTTAGGTTAGCTTACGCAAGCTTAGGCTAGGCTAGGCAAGGATAGGTTAGGCTAGGGTATGCTAGGCTAGGTTAGGGCGAGCTAGGTTAGGGTAGGCTACGCTAGGTTAGGTTAGGTTAGGTTAGGTAAGGTTAGGCTAGGCTAGGCTAGGCCAGGATAGGCTAGGCTAGGCTAGGCTAGGCTAGGGTAGGTTAGGCTAAGCTAGACTAGGCTAGGCTAGTCTAAGGCTAGGCTAGGCTAAGGCTAGGCTAGGCTAGGCTAGGCTAAGGCTAGGGTAGGGTAGGCTAGGTTAGGTTAGGTTAGGTTAGGATAGGATAGGTTGGGGTAGGTTAGCTTAGCTTAGCTTAAGCTAGGGTAGGGTAGGTTAGGTTAGGTTAGGTTAAGCTAGGGTAGGGTATGTTAGGTTAGGCAAGGCTAGGTTAGGTTAGGTTAGTTTAGGTTAGCTTCGGTTAAGCTAGGGTAGGGTAGGGTAGGGTAGGGTAGGTTAGGTTTGGCTAGTCTAGGTTAGGTTAGGTTAAGTTAGGGTAGGTTAGGTTAGGCTAGGTTAGGTTAGGTTAGGTTAGGCTAGGCTAGGTTAAGGTAGGCTAGGGTAGGCTAGGTTAGGCTAGGGTAGGTTAGGATAGGTTAGGATAGGTTAGGTTAGGTTAGGCTAAGGCTAGGGTAGGGTAGGTTAGGTTAGGTTAGGTTAAGCTAGGGTAGGGTAGGTTAGGTTAGGCTAGGTCAGGCTAGGCTAGGCTAGAGTAGGCTACGGTAGGCTGGGGTAGGCAACGGTAGGTTAGGCTAGGTTAGGCTAGGGTATGTTAGGGTAGGCTACGTTAGGTTAGGCTAGGGTAGCTTAGGCTAGGTTAGGCTAGGTTAGGATAGGGTAGGTTAGGGTAGGCTAGGTTAGGTTAGGCTAGGCTAGGTTAGGCTAGGCTAGGTTAGGCTATGCTAGGTTAGGCTAGGATAGGTTAGGCTATGCTAGGTTAGGTTAGGTTAGGCTAGGATAGATTAGGTTAGGTTAGGTTAGGTTAGGCTAAGCTAGCGTAGGGTAGGTTAGGTTAGCTAGGGTAGGTTAGGTTGGAAGCTGGGTTAGGTTGGGTTAAGGTTAGGTTAGGCTAGGCTAGGTTAGTTTAGGTTAGGTTAGGCTAGGTTAGGTTAGGTTATGTTAGGTTAAGTTGGGAAGTGGCGTAGGTTAGGTTAGGTTAGGTTAGGCTAGGCTAGGCTAGGCTAGGTTAAGGTGGTAAGGTAGGGTGGGTAGGCTAGGCTGAGCTAGAATGGAGTTGGGATATGTTGGGCTAGGATAGGTTACGTTAGGGTAGGTTAGGTTATGTTAGGGTAGGGTAGGTTAGGTTAGGTTAGGTTAGGTTACGCTAGGGTAGCCTAAGTTAGGGTGAGCTATGGTAGGCTAGGGTAGGTTAGGCTAGGTTAGGGTAGGCTGGGTTAGGTTAGGATAGGTTAGGGTAGGTTAGGATAGGTTAGGATAGGTTAGGTTAGGCTAGGTTAGGATAGGTTAGGTTAGGCTAGGTTAGGTTAGGCTAGGATAGGTTAGGCTTGGATAGGTTAAGTGAGGCTAGGCTAGGTTAGGTTAGGTTAGGCTAGGTTAGGTTAGGCTAGGTTAGGTTAGGTTAGGCTAGGTTGGGTTAAGCTAGGGTAGGTTATGTTAGGTTAGGTTAGGTTAGGCTAGGCTAGGCAAGGCTACGGTAGGGTAGGGTAGGTTAGGTTAGGCTAGGGTAGGCTAGGATGGGCTAGGGTGGGCTAGGATGGCTAGGCTAGGCCATGATAGGTTAGGTTAAGTTAGGTTAAGTTAGGTTAGGTTAGGTTAGGTTATGGTAGGTTAGGCTAGGATAGGTTAGGGTAGGGATAGTTATGCTAGGCTAGGCTAGGCTAGGCTAGGCTAGTTTAGGATAGGGTAGGTTAGGGTAGGGTAGGGTAGGTTAGACTAGGCTTGGCTATGTTACGTTAGGTTAGGCTAGGGTAGGGTAGGCTAGGTTAGATTGGGCTAGGTTAGGGTAGGCTAGGTTAGCTTTGGCTAGGCTAGGCTAGGCTAGGTTAGGGTAGGCTATGCTAGGGTAGGCTTGGGTAGGCTACAGTAGGATAGGCTAGGTGAGGTTAGGATATGGTAGGTTAGGGTAGGGATAGTTAGGTTAGGTTAGGCTAGGCTAGGGTAGGTTAGGTTAGACTAGGCTAGGCTATGGTAGGTTAGGTTAGGGTAGGGTAGGGTAGGGTAGGTTAGATTGGGCTAGGTTAGGGTAGGCTAGGATGGCTTAGACTAGGTTAGGCTAAGCTAGGCTAGGCTAGGCTAGACCACGTTAGGCTAGGCTAGGCTAGGCTAGGATAGGCTACGCTAGGCTAGGATAGGGTAGGGTAGGTTAGACTAGGCTAGGCTATGTTACGTTAGGTTAGGCTAGGGTAGGGTTGGCTAGGTTAGATTGGGCTAGGTTAGGGTAGGCTAGGTTAGCTTTGGCTAGGCTAGGCTAGGCTAGGTTAGGGTAGGCTAGGCTAGGGTAGGCTAGGGTAGGCTACAGTAGGCTAGGCTAGGTGAGGTTAGGATATGGTAGGTTAGGGTAGGGATAGTTAGGTTAGGTTAGGCTAGGCTAGGGTAGGTTAGGTTAGACTAGGCTAGGCTATGGTAGGTTAGGATAAGGTAGGGTAGCGTACGGTAGGTTAGATTGGGCTAGGTTAGGGTAGGCTAGGTTGGCTTAGACTAAGTTAGGCTAGGCTAGGCTAGGCTAGGCTAGGCTAGACCACGTTAGGCTAGGCCTAGGCTAGGCTAGGCTAGGCTAGACCACGTTAGGCTAGGCTAGGCTAGGATAGGATAGGCTACGCTAGGCTATGATAGGCTAGGCTACGCTACGCTAGCCCAGGATAGGCTAGGCTAGGCTAGGCTATGCTAGGATATGCTAGGCTAGTATAGGTTAGGCTATGATAGGTTAAGCTAGGCTAGGATAGGTTAGGCTAGGGTAGGCTAGGCCAAGGTAGGCTAGGGTAGGATAGGGTAAGCTAGGATAGTTTGGGGTAGTGTAGGTTAGGCTAGGCCAGGTTAGGCTAGGTTAGGTTAGGTAGGCTAGGATAGGGTGTGCTAGGCTACGGTAGGTAAGACTAGGCTAGGTTAAGCTAGGCTAGGGTAGGCTAGGGGAGGCTAGGCTAGGCTCTAGGCTAGGTTAGGTTAAGCTAGGGTATGTTATGTTAGGCTAGGTCAAGTTAGGTTAGGTTAGGTTATGCTAGGCTATGTTAGGGTTGGCTAGGGTAAGTTAGGTTAGGCTAGGGTAGGTTAGGTTAGGCTAGGATAGGTTAGGCTAGGTTAGGTTAGGCTAGGGTGTGCTAGGCTAGGGTAGGTAAGACTACACTAGTTTAGGCTAGGGTAGGTAAGACTACACTAGTTTAGGCTAGGATAGCTTAGGCTAGGCTAGGGTAGGTTAGGTTAGGCTAGGATAGGCTAGGCTAGGCTATGTTAGGCTAGGTTAGGCTAGGCTATGTTATGTTAGGCTAGGTCAGGTTAGGTTAGGTTAGGTTAGGTTAGGTTAGGTTAGGTTAGGCTGTGCTAGGTTAGGCTAGGCCAGATTAGGCTAGGCTAGGCTAGGCTAGGCTACGATAAGATAGGGTAGGTTAGGTTAGGTTAGGTTAGGTTTGGCTAGGCTAGGTTAGGCTAGGCTAGGGTAGGCTAGGGTAGGCTAGGTTAGACTAGGTTAGGCTAGGCTTGCCAAACCTTGTGTAACACCCCAAATTTGTGTGTTGAATTTTTAAAGTTAGACATTTGAACTTTAAATCCTAAGGGGGGTGGACCCCAAAGGATAAGTATGGTGTGAATGTATTTGCATATGCATTTGAGAAATAAATAAAATGATGGTGCATTTCGACCAAGATGAGAATTAGAGATCATAGGCCATGAGGATGGATAAGGCAACAAATCCCCGAAAATCTTTCAAAAAAATCCTTGAAGAAATTAATTTAGATTTGAGGAGGAATCTAAATTTCCCCAATGAAGAGGAGTAGTTGGAAGAGGTGAAAAATTTAAGAAGAGCCCGGGAAAAACAAAAGCAGCTTTAAGAGAGTCCCAAAATGGGAAGCCTAGGCTAAACGGAAAAGAAAGCATCTGCTAATGCAGGACACTCAGAATTAGAAACATGCTTTGGGGAAATATGAGCTTAAATAAGCTGCTCCTAGGCAGATCAGAGGGGGATCTGTTCTAGGAGGTGATCTCTGCTCGGGGGTGAGTCCTGGGAGACAAAGAGGACTCTAAGGTTGGGAGGTTGGTCATTTTGCAGATTGTGGTATGTCCTGAAATTCTTGTTACTATGTCTTATTACAGTATCAATTGGCTACATATAAAGTTGAATTCTAGGACAAATGAGAAATTTTGGTACTACATTTAACAGAATCTATCCTTAGGCATTCAACCTCCAGATTTTGTTTAGTTGTAGACCAGAAAGTCCATAGAGTAGAAACTCTAGAATCTCTAAACCAAGGTTGGTTTAAATCTGCAGTTACTTAGCCTCTACAGATGAGTAATTATTGTTTTGTTCCCTGTAGACATAGATGTGACCTTATATGCTTATGTGTATGCTAGAGAACCATTATAGCAGTACCAAAGTTACACGGTACAAATACAAACAGCTGAAAGTAAGATATTGGAATATGACATTCAAAATGGTATAAAAAAAAAAAAAAAATACTTCTACTCTATCTGATTGACATAACAGTTAGAAATGGTTATATGGCATTTCGAAATTTATCCTATATCTTTGAAGACAAGTATCATAGCAACAGATTTAAATTTATAATGAAATTCCTTTAGTCCAACACTATTGGATACATCTAGGTGTACATCGAAATAAAAATAGAAGTTAAGAGTAAGGACTATAGAGCATGTATGTTGAATTCTTATTACACCACAAAATAACTTTACACGAGGGAAGGGCTATATCAGTTATAGCAATTATAAAGTATTTTGAAAGTTAACTTTATATCTAACCCTTGAAACAAACCTTAGGGCAAGGGAGATAACCTATGCTCAAGATATATTCTTAATTAAACTATCGAACCCCTATAAACATATGCATTTAAAAACCAAAAGTGTATATATATTTTAACAAGCCTCGAGCATTATGCAAGTCTGAATCTTGTTAGTCTCAAACACAAATGCGCTATATATATATACCTAAACATTTATATGTAAATCAGCGTGTTATAAACACAAATCACCTAGTTTAATGATATGCGTTAACAAGGGATTATATCTCTGAATCATATATATATATATATATATATGAACATATAGTTACAAAAAGGCGATATCAAAACGAAACAATGAAATATACGTATATGAATAACCTATGTCACAAGGGAAGTATAACTACGAATCCATTGTATTAATTGTATGATATATATATGGTCAAGGCAGCCAATTTAAATGAATACACAGTCAACCTAAAGTCATATAAAAAAAAACAAAAACGTTATGCCGTTGGCCTCGGTCAAAAAGAGTCTTGCGGACTGGAATGACGTTGTAAGCCACGGCACATTTGAGATCTGTTAATAGGAAATGAAACGAACAGTGTAAAAGGGTGCAACGCTAATACAAAGTATAAATATCATTTTTCTACCGTAATCACTTCAAAAGCGAAGCGTTCCATAACTATAACTAAAATTGTTATGAGATCGCGGGATATATATATAGAAACGGCGGACTATAGGGGTGACATTGTATATTCACTTGGATGTAAATTAATTGTATTTCTTCGCTATGCAGTAGATACACTGTTAAAATACCACCGGAGAAGAAATCATTACCTCCGGTCACGACCATTTCTGAACTATCAGAAAACAAAATTTTAAATCACTGTTGTGCACGGAGACTACCAATGGACAAGTTCGAGACATTAGTCAGTCGGTCAGCAAGGCGAAACAAAACAGAGTGCAATATAGCGAGGCGGATCTGTTGCATCCCTACTTCAGTCGTAGGTAAGAAATTAAGGTATACGTGTGCGTAGATGGCGCTTCCGATTTGGGAGTCGTAATCGATGCCTGCAATCGAGAGAAAGAGAAATGCATATGCTGGGTAAGAAATGAGAGTGCCTATGTATTCGGTACTGACCCCAGAAACCCAGCTAACCAGCTAGGGTTACATTCTACCAGTTAGAAAATTTGGATAAAGCTAACCCTATTGAATGTGACAAAATTCCATCGCGTCGGCTGAGATTAAGTAGAAACTTAACAAACGCCAAAAAACTGACTAGCCAAGATGCGACGCGTTGTCCTCTCTGCAAGACAATGTGAAAAGAATGAGATACGGTATTTTCTACTAAACTGCAAAGAAAACCAATATTAGAGCGTAAGGAATATAACAGAGATGAGATGCAGAGATATAAAATAAAAACAAGTGCGGATTTCATTGAATCCTGCATGATGAATAATAACAAACCAGCAACAACGAACCCTAGCCACAACAGAGTTCGATCACACACTCGACCACCGGCGAAAAGAGGAGGGGAGAACTACAACGATTCTACACCGGAAATAATAGGGAAGCTCGAATGAACTAAACAGCGCAGAAGCTTTGACTTAAGGGAAACTCCTGAACCCTAATTCCATTATCCCAAAAAAAAAATTAGAGAATCCCCAAGCTGAGTGCGGGAAGCCGGCCACGTTGTCAGGCTCGTACTAGGCGATAGTAAGACGCGCATTATGGGGTTATGTAGTTGCTACGCCTTGCTCACACAGTAGTAGGGTCGGAACCCTAGAATTTTTAACTTCTCCGAGGCAGACTCAGCTCTCCCAGTATGGGAGTGAGCCGACCTGTCAATCAGCAGAACCAGCCGTCAAACTGTGCTAGAAAGGAGACGAGACGCGCCGTTCGTTGGTACTCTTTTTTTTATGAAGTGAGATGCCAGCGCTGTGTGCAGAAAAATGCTCACACGTTAACCACTGTGTACCGTGTATAACAGGCTCCAGGACTAGTTCACATAAGTCCACAACGTGTCGGCCGAGTTCAGAAAAATGTAATAATGATAAACCGCCGAAAAAGGGCACCGGGTTGTATACGAGTGCAGCACTGCCATCTGCACACCGAAAAATCATTTCATGTTAAGATACCTGCATAAATATGAACAAACAAAAATAAAAGAGTCACACCGTGCAGAAATCCGTTCAATACTCGCACATCAACCATGCAGAAACCAAAGACCACACTACGCCGAAGGAGATGGAATTATACCCAGAAGGTGAACGCACAAGTCGTGGCTTAAATTAGGTTTACACGAATATAATTATAGCGTCATGGTTACGCATACGAAGTAAATTAAGGGTAGGGTCTGTACTGTAGACCGTTGATAGTTTAGTGGTTGTTTTTCTATATTGCATGGTCGCCTATTCGTAAGGATCCCATAAGCACATTAAAGTGGTTATTTCGATTTTAGATGATATGTATCTGTTAGCGCATCCCATTTATTATACTAAGGGTTGGAACGATGTATGTTCATTAAACTAACATTGCCAAAGGCTACAAAGGCACGTAGCATATGGGGGGTATATATGTATACAATAATATATATATAGTTATATGTGGATTTAAGGATATTAGCAAGAGGGTATTCTCTCTATACATATATGTGGACATATATATATATATATATATATATATATATATGTAGGAAATGGATAGGGGATTCAAATTATATGTGTTGAATATAAGTACATATGTTAGGAGAGGTTATTAAAACCTATGTGTGTTCATATAGATTATGACTTTACTAAATCTAGAGAAAAATAAAACGCACATCCCATGATAACGTAAAGGGGTATGGAAGTTTCAATTATCTATAGCTTTGGTTGAAAATGATACATATGGAAGATTCACTATTCTTCTGAAGAAAGAGATGCTAAAGAGTTGAAGTAAACTTAATAAGGAGTGAAGAGAGAGAAAACCCTGTATGTTGGGGAAAATTAGAGAAAAAAAAAAAAAAAAAAAAAATCTGGAGGTGTTACAAATGGTATCGGAGCCCTAGTTACAACAAATTGGGTTGTCATTTTGTGCTCACTGTTATAACATATGTGGTTGTTGTTGAAAAGTTTATTTATGAAATTTTGCTAATCTGTGTTGTAAGTGTGTACAGTTGAAATGGCTGAAGGTGAAGGGATTTATGTGGATCTGCGGGATGAGTTTGCTACTCCAGATCCCAATGCCCCGGTAATGGCTATGTTGCACAGGCTGCAACGAGAATTGGCTGAACTGAGAAGCCAGAATGACATGTTGTCATCAGCCAGTAAAGAACAGGAAAAGCTCATCAGAGAACTAACTTCCCGGAACATCCAGGAAGGCGAAGGTTCCAGAAAGAGAAAGATGGATGACTCTCATGATGATGATGCTGCTAGACAGCAACATAAACAGAAAAGAGAATTGCAGGGAGAATTTAGAAAAATCAAACCTCCCTCCTATGATGGGGAGAAGGAAGAGGATGCTGAAGCTTGGCTGCTGAACATGATCAAGTATTTCCAGGTATATGAATATGAGAGCAACCTGAAGGCTAGACTAGCTGTGTACCAGTTACAAGGAAAAGCTACACTATGGTGGGAGGAGACAAAAATGGTGCATGCCATTGATGAAAAGACAGTTACTTGGGAAGATTTCCAAGTTAAGTTCAAAAATCGCTACTTGAATGAGAGGTACTATGACGATAAAGCAAAAGAATTCCATGAACTTAGACTAGGACAGCTCACTATTGATGAGTTTGTCACTAAGTTTACCAATTTACTGAGATATGTTCCTTATATTAGGGAAGAAAAAGCAAAGGTTCAAAGATTTTTGAATTGCTTACCTACTGTGTACAAGGAGAAAATAGAGTTTGACAACCCAAAGACCATGGATGAAGCTGTGAGAAAAGCAAGACTATGCTATCAGCAGTTTAAAGGTAAAGCTGAGCAAGGGAAGAGCTGGCTAAACAAGGGTGAGTTCAAAGGTAAAAGACCAAAACCAGCATATCTAAGAAATTTTGGTAGAGATCATCAGCGGAAAAAATTTAATAAACCAAGAGAAAGTCAAAATGCTCAGTCCCAAGTGGCGTCAAAACCAGTAGAAGGGAACAATAAAAAGGAAGGGACAGTCAGAATGAAGGAACCTTTGAAATGTTGGGGCTGTGGAGAACCCCATATGATGAGGGACTTCCCCCATCGAAATATACACCTGATCAGCAGAGAGCGGGAGGCAACAATAGTAAATGACATAGCCAGAAATATACCCACTATCAGTGCAGCCTTGGAAAATCGGCAAGCAGAATATCAAGCAACCATGGTGGAAATGGAGGGTAAGATTTCTGACCTACCTGTTACTGTTTTGATTGATCCAGGTGCTTCTTTGAGTTACATTAGTCCTGGAATTGTAGAAAAATGTAAAATTAAACCTGAAAAGTTTCAGCAGTCATGGTTGGTACAGCTGGCCACTGGAACTAAGAGAAAAGTCACACATAAGTTGCCCAAAACTGCAATAAAATTAAATGGATTCCCAACAGAAGTAAACCTGAACATATTGCCATTAGGATCCTATGATCTGCTGATAGGAATGGATTGGCTGGAAAAGAAGAAAGCTCTGATGAACTGCTGGGATAAAACCCTGCATTGTGTGGATGAGGAAGGGAAACCTTTTATACTAAAAGGGAAACCAAAATCCATTTCAATAAGACAAATATCAACCTTACAATTAAAAAGAACAGCCAGAAAAGGATACCAAGTCTATGCAGTGCATGTAGAAGAAATAGAACAGCAAACAGAAGAAGAGTTACTGGATGCTATACCAGTCATCAGAGAATTTAAGGAAGTCTTTCCCAAGGAAATCCCCCATCTTCCCCCCAAAAGAGAGATTGATTTTTCAATCGAGCTGGTACTGGGAGCCACACCTGTTTCCCGAGCCCCCTATCGGATAAGTCCACCTGAACTAATGGAACTGAAAATGCAATTACAGGAATTGTTAAATAAAGGGTATATCAGACCAAGTGTGTCTCCTTGGGGAGCCCCAGTTTTATTTGTGAAAAAGAAGGATGGAACTTTTATGATGTGCATTGACTATCGTCAACTGAACAAATTGACCATTAAGAATAGATATCCTCTTCCTAGAATTGATGACCTTTTTGATCAAGTGAGAGGAGCTTCAGTCTTTTCCAAGATTGACCTGAGGACTGGTTACCACCAGCTCAGAATTAAAGAAGAATACATCAGCAAAGCAGCATTTCGAACTAGGTATGGGCATTACGAATTTGTAGTCCTACCTTTTGGTTTGACGAATGCCCCTGCCACGTTTATGTGTCTGATGAACAGTGTGTTGAATAAGTATTTAGACAAATTTGTTATTGTATTCATAGATGACATCTTAGTCTACTCTAAAAATGAAGATGATCATCAGGAACATCTGAGAATAGTGTTGCAGACTTTAAAAGAAAACCAGTTATATGCCAAGTTCAGCAAATGTGAATTTTATAAAGATAAAATTCAATATCTGGGTCATATAATTTCTGAAAAAGGGTTGGCAGTTG
The DNA here is from genome assembly GCA_034641835.2 of Pinus albicaulis. NCBI lineage: Eukaryota > Viridiplantae > Streptophyta > Pinopsida > Pinales > Pinaceae > Pinus > Pinus albicaulis. The sequence goes on along the minus strand of JAXQQM020061918.1, from coordinate 214,367 downwards.
AACCTGAAAAGATAAAAGCCATTAAAGAATGGCCAGTCCCCACTGATGTCTCAGCAGTAAGATCATTTATGGGGATAGCAGGCTATTATCGTAGATTTGTGGAAAGATTTTCTGCTATAGCAAATCCCATAACTTCATTACAAAGGAAGGGTGTTAAGTTTGTGTGGACTGAAAAATGTCAAAACAGTTTCGAGCAGTTAAAACAAAAAACTTATTTCAGCCCCTATATTACAAATTGCTGATCCTGATAAAGAGTTTGTTGTATGTACAGACGCTTGCAGAGAAGGGCTAGGAGGAGTCCTATTGCAGGAAAATTCAGTTGTTGCTTATGAATCTAGGAAACTGAAAACTCATGAACAGAATTACAGTGCATATGATTTAGAGTTTGCAGCTTTTATCCATGCTTTAAAAATGTGGAGGCACTATCTGCTGGGGAAGAAGTTCACATTGATGACTGATCATATTAGCCTCAAATATTTTTTCTCCCAAACGGACCTGAATGCAAGACAAGCTAGGTGGCTGTCCTTTTTAAGTGAATTTGATATGGACATCAAGCATATCAAGGGGAAGGAAAATAAAGTTGCTGATGCATTAAGTAGAAATGCTTGTCAACATTTAAACAGCATTGGGAGTAGTGCTCAGATGGAGATAGAGGAATTGGTAGGAAAAGCAGCAAATCAATATCCCCACTATGAAGCACTCTTGGTGAAATTACAGAAAAAGGATAAAACTGATTTCACTAAAAACCAAAGAGGGCTACTCTATTACAAAAACAGGTTATATATTCCAAATATAGAGTCATTGAAAAGAGAAATTCTAGATGAATATCACAAACAGCCCTATGCAGGACATCCAGGATACCAAAAGATGTTAACAGCCTTGAAAAAGAAGTTGTTCTGGCCAGGGATGAAGAGAGATGTGGCAGAGTACTTAAGTAGATGTATGGAATGTCAGCTAGTCAAAGTTGAGCACCAACATCCAGCAGGTCTTTAAAACCCATTACCGATTGCAGAATGGAAATGGGACACAGTTTCCCTGGATTTTATAACAGGATTACCTAAGACTAAATATCAACATGATTCTGTAATGGTAGTAGTAGACACTCTCACAAAAGCTGCTCACTTTATACCAGTAAAGTCTACCTTTGGAACAGCTCAAGTAGAAAATGTTTTCCTAAAGGAGATAGTAAGGCTTCATGGAGTTCCCAAGGTGATTGTCTCAGATCGGGATGCTAAGTTTACATCAGCGTTTTGGAAAGGGTTGTTTACAGGAATGGGTACTAAGCTGAATTTTAGTACTGCCTATCACCCTCAGACTGATGGGCAAACAGAAAGGACAAATCAAATATTAGAGGATATGTTGAGAATGTATGTGATGGATAGGCCATCGAAGTGGGAAGAGTATCTGCATTTAGCTGAGTTTGCCTATAATAATAGCTACCAATCCTCTATTAAGATGAGTCCATTTGAGGCACTCTATGGGAGAAAGTGCCGTACGCCCTTGAGTTGGAGTCAACCAGAGGATAAACTGGTGTTGGGACCAGATGCACTACAAGAGATGGAAAGAATTGTCAAACAGATACAGAGAAATATCAAGACAGCACAAGATCGACAGAAGAGCTATGCTGATAAGAAAAAAGTGCACCGAGAATTCAAAGTAGGGGATCATGTGTATTTACGCATCAAACCCAAAAAGAGCACACTTTATGCTGGAAGTTGTGAAAAACTTGCACCTAGATATTGTGGGCCTTTTGAGGTGTTAGAAAGGGTGGGACCAGTGGCTTACAAGCTGGCCTTACCACCCCATGTTAGAGTGCATAGTGTGTTTCATGTTTCATTATTAAAAAGATATGTGCATGATGCTTCTCACATAGTTGATTGGAATGTTGTACAGGTGGAACCAGAAGGGGAGTTTCTGCCAGAACCACTTCAAATATTGGAGCGGGAAGACATTGAATTGAGAAACAGAACAGTGGCCAGAGTAAAAGTGCAGTGGAAGCAATTTACTGCTGAAGAAGCCACCTGGGAAAGGGAAGCTGAAATGATGGAGAAATATCCATTTTTGTTTAAATGAACTCTGGTAGTTGAATAACAACACCGAGGACGGTGTTTATTTTCAGAGGGGGAATATGTAACACCCCCAATTTGTGTGTTGAATTTTTAAAGTTAGACATTTGAACTTTAAATCCTAAAGGGGGTGGACCCTAAGGGATAAGTATGGTGTGAATGTATTTGCATATTTTATTTGAGGAAATAAATAAAATGATGGTGCATTTTGACCAAGATGAGAATTAGAGATCACTTGCCAAATCCATGAGGATGGATAAGGCAACAAATCCCCAGAATCTTTCAAAAATCCTTGAAAGAAATTAATTTAGATTTGAGGAGGAATCTAAATTTCCCCAATGAAGAGGAGTAGTTGGGAAGAGGTGAGAAAAAAAGCTGGAAAAGCTGAGGAAAAGCTTAAAGCAGCTTTAAAGAGTCCCAAAATGGGAAGCCTAGGCTAAACAGGAAAGAAAGCATCCTGCTATTCTGGACGCAAAATTAGAAACATGCTTTGGGGAAATATGAGCTTAAATAAGCTGCTCCTAGGCAGATCAGGGGGGGATCTGTTCTAGGAGGTGATCTCTGCTCGAGGGTGAGTCCTGGGAGACAAAGAGGACTCTAAGGTTGGGAGGTTGGTCATTTTGCAGATTGTGGTATGTCCTGAAATTCTTGTTACTATGTCTTATTACAGTATGAATTGGCTACATATAAAGTTGAATTCTAGGACAAATGAGAAATTTTGGTACTACATTTAACAGAATCTATCCTTAGGCATTCACCCTCCAGATTTTGTTTAGTTGTAGACCAGAAAGTCCATAGAGTAGAAACTCCAGAATCTCTAAACCAAGGTTGGTTTAAATCTGCAGTTACTTAGCCTCTACAGATGAGTAATTATTGTTTTGTTCCCTGTAGACATAGATGTGACCTTATATGCTTATGTGTATGCTAGAGAACCATTATAGCAGTACCAAAGTTACACGGTACAAATACAAACAGCTGAAAGTAAGATATTGGAATATGACATTCAAAATGGTATAAAAAAAAAAGAAATACTTCTACTCTATCTGATTGACATAACAGTTAGAAATGGTTATATTGCGTTTCGAAATTTATCCTAAATCTTTGAAGACAAGTATCATAGAAACAGATTTAAATTTATAATGAAATTCCTTTAGTCCAGCACTATTGGATACATCTAGGTGTACATCGAAATAAAAATAGAAGTTAAGAGTAAGGACTATAGAGCATGTATGTTGAATTCTTATTACACCACAAAATAACTTTACACGAGGGAAGGGCTATATCAGTTATAGAAATTATAAAGTATTTTGAAAGTTAACTTTATATCTAACCCTTGAAACAAAGCTTAGGGCAAGGGAGATAACCTATGCTCAAGATATATTCTTAATTAAACTATCGAACCCCTATAAACATATGCATTTAAAAACCAAAAGTGTATATATATTTTAACAAGCCTCGAGCATTATGCAAGTCTGAATCTTGTTAGTCTCAAACACAAATGCGCTATATATATATACCTGAAAATTTATATGTAAATTAGCGTGTTATAAACACAAATCACCTAGTTTAATGATATGCTTTAACAAGGGATTATATCTCTGAATCATATATATATATATGAACATATAGTTACAAAAAGGCGATATCAAAACGAAACAATGAAATATACGTATATGAATAACCTATGTCACAAGGGAAGTATAACTATGAATCCATTGTATTAACTGTATGATATATATATGGTCAAGGAAGCCAATTTAAACGAATACACAGTCAACCTAAAGTCATATAAAATAAAAATAAAAACGTTATGTCGTTGGCCTCGGTCATAAAGAGTCTTGCGGACTGGAATGACGTTGTAAGCCACGGCACATTTGAGATCTGTTAATAGGAAATGAAACGAACAGTGTAAAAGGGTGCAACGCTAATACAAAGTATAAATATCATTTTTCTACCGTAATCACTTCAAAAGCAGAGCGTTCCATAACTATAACTAAAATTGTTATGAGATCGCGGGATATATATATAGAAACGGCGGACTATAGGGGTGACATTGTATATTCACTTGGATGTAAAGTAATTGTATTTCTTCGCTATGCAGTCAGATACACTGTTAAAATACCACCGGAGAAGAAATCATTACCTCCAGTCACGGCCATTTCTGAACTATCTGAAAACAAAATTTTAAATCGCCGTTGTGCACAGAGACTACCAATGGACAAGTTCGAGTCATTAGTCAGTCGGTCAGCAAGGCGAAAAAAAACAGAGTGCAATATAGCGAGGCGGATCTGTTGCATCCCTACTTCAGTCGTAGGTAAGAAATTAAGGTATACCTGTGCGTAGATGGCGCTTCCGATTTGGGAGTCGTAATCGATGCCTGCAACCGAGAGAAAGAGAAATGCATATGATGGGTAAGAAATGAGAGTGCCTATGTATTCGGTATTGACCACAGAAACCCAGCTAACCAGCTAGGGTTACATTCTACCAGTTAGAAAATTTGGATAAAGCTAACCCTAGTGAATGTGAAAAAATTCCATCGCGTCAGCTGAGATTAAGTAGAAACTTAACAAACGCCAGAAAACTGACTAGCCGAGATGCGACGTGTTGTCCTCTCTGCAAGACAATGTGAAAAGAATGAGATACGGTATTTTCTACTAAACTGCAAAGAAAACCAGTATAAGAGCGTAAGGAATATAACAGAGATGAGATGCAGAGATATAAAAGAAAAACAAGTGCGGATTTCATTGAATCCTGCATGATGAATAATAACAAACCAGCAACAACGAACCCTAGCCACAACAGAGTTCGATCACACACTCGACCACCGGCGAAAAGAGGAGGGGAGAACTACAACGATTCTACACCGGAAATAATAGGGAAGCTCGAATGAACTAAACAGCGCATAAGCTTTGACTTAAGGGAAACTCCTGAACCCTAATTCCATTATCCCCAAAAAAAAATTAGAGAATCCCCAAGCTGAGTGCGGGAAGCCGGCCACGTTGTCAGGCTCGTACTAGGAGATAGTAAGACGCGCATTATGGAGTTATGTAGTAGCTACACCTTGCTCACACAGTAGTAGGGTCGGAACCCTAGAATTTTTAACTTCTCCGAGGCAGACTCGGCTCTCCCAGTACGGGAGTGAGCCGACCTGTCAATCAGCAGAACCAGCCGTCAAACTGTGCTAGAAAGGAGACGAGACGCGCCGTTCGTTGGTACTCTTTTTTTTATGAAGTGAGATGCCAGCGCTGTGTGCAGAACAATGCTCACACGTTAACCACTGTGTACCGTGTATAACAGGCTCCAGGACTAGTTCACATAAGTCCGCAACGTGTCGGCCGAGTTCAGAAAAATGTAATAATGATAAACCGCCGAAAAAGGGCACCGGGTTGTATACGAGTGCAGCACTGCCATCTGCACACCGAAAAATCATTGCATGTTAAGCTACCTACATAAATATGAACAAACAAAAATAAAAGAGTCACACCGTGCAGAAATTCGGTCAATACTCGCACATCAACCATGCAGAAACCAAAGACCACACTACGCCGAAGGAGATGGAATTATACCCAGAAGGTGAACACACAAGTCGTGGCTTAAATTAGGTTTACACGGATATAATTATAGCGCCATGGTTACGCATACGAAGTAAATTAAGGGTAGGGTCTATACTGTAGACCGTTGATAGTTCCGTGGTTGTTTTTCTATATTGCATGGTCGCCTATTCGTAAGGATCCCATAAGCACATTAAAGGGGTTATTTCGATTTTAGATAATATGTATCTGTTAGCGCATCCCATTTATTATACTAAGGGTTGGACTGATGTATTTTCATTAAACTAACATCGCCAAAGGCTACAAAGGCACGTAGCATATGGGGGGTATATATGTATACAATAATATATATATAGTTATATGTGGATTTAAGGATATTAGCAAGAGGGTATTCTCTCTATACATATATGTGGACACATATATATATATATATATGTAGGAAATGGATAGGGGATTCAAATTATATGTGTTGAATATAAGTACATATGTTAGGAGAGGTTATCAAAACCTATGTGTGTTCATATAGATTATGACTTTACTAAATCTAGAGAAAAATAAAACACACATCCCATGATAACGTAAAGGGGTATGGAAGTTTCAATTATCTATAGCTTTGGTTGAAAATGATACATATGGAAGATTCACTGTTCTTCTGAAGAAAGAGATGCTAAAGAGTTGAAGTAAACTTAATAAGGAGTGAAGAGAGAGAAAACCCTGTATGTTGGGGAAAATTAGAGATAAAAAAAAAAAAAAAAAATTCTGGAGGTGTTACACCTTGTTGGTGTGCTTCCGCCCCACCATGATGATATTGAGTTTGTTTACCTCTATTTGATCTTTGCCCCATATGCATCCTACCCATGGATTTTCAGACTCATGGGAAGTATCTCTAATTTGGCCAATGAGGTGGGAAATGTGAATAGAGACCATAGCAAGACTGATGCACACATTAGATATTTTCATACACTCTATGTCTAGGATGACACGTGTCCAACCACTTGATCTGGGATCAAGTATAGCGAGGTTTCAGACCTCCAACCAACATTGGGTTAGTGAAACTAAATTGGGGTAAGTATATTACTCTCTCGAGTCCAAGAGACATTTTGGACCTCCAACTGACTTTGAGTCAGTGAAACTATCTTCAGGTTAATATATGACTTTCTCGAGTCCAAGAGAGGTTTCAAACCTCCAACCAACTTCGGTTCAGTTAAACCAACTTTGGGTTGGTGTGTGACTCTTTTGAGTCCTATAGAGGTTTCAGACCTCTGAGCTGACCTCAGGTTAGTTGTGAGTGATGTCCTTATGACTCAAATTTTGTTTTGAAATAAATAAGCCAGCGAAGCAAGTTACGGTGGGATGACGCACGATGTTTGGAGGGCACTGGTGGATGTATTTCTCCCTAGTTGAGAGAGTGTGTTAATTTTGGGCAACTAAGTCTAAAATCCATGATGTCATGCTCAAATGATGATGCCAATATTTTTATTGGATTCCTCTTTCAGAGCGGTGTAAGATCAATCCAAAGATCATCTTGATCGGATGAGTAGAACATGTATTTTGAATTTATTCCACATGTGCAAGGTTAGCCTAATTTATCCCACATGCATAAGAGATGTTCCACACACCCCCACAGATGTCTATATATTGGATATACTTGGATTTAATTACACACAAAATTTGTGGAGGCATTTTTCTTCTCCCTTGGATGGTGATGGAGCAATGTTCTTGGTTCTACGTTTAGGGCTTCTTGGTGCAACATCTTGGTGGAGTATTCTTGATGAAATGTCCTGGGGTTGTGTGATATATGTGGTTGGATGACCTTATGACTACTTTGGTGGTTGAACCATCCTGCTGATCGCCGTAACGCCACCATTATTTATCTCTGTTTTTAACTTGTCTTGCATCAATCTATTGGTATGTTCTGTCTACATCTTACTTTAATTATGCCCTATAAGGTTAAAGTATATTTTCATCTTAGCATAATCTTCAAGATTTAACACATAATTCTACATCTTCTTATTTGGAAGTTAAACCATCAACAAAGTTAGAAATACCATTGAATAAATACAATGTACCAACATTTTCACCTTTTTCTATTACTAGGTCTCCTTTAATGACCTTCCAGGTTTTATCTGTGAAAGTTGTAACACAACCTTCGCTGCCTAATTGCCCTGTTTAAATCATACTTTTCTTCAGCTCTGGAACATGCCTTAGCTCCTTTAATAACAATTGGTTTCAATTTTTCTATTTTACAAGAACTTTACCACATAAAATATGTAGAAACAGAAAGACATAAAAAATATAAAATAAGAGAGACACAAATATATGTGGTTCACCCAACTTGGGCTATTTCCATGGAAACAACCAATCCTTCCTGTACATTATCCATCAAAATGAACAGACACAATCTACATCAGATCCGATGTAATATCCTCTTCTCTCTCACACAGTCCCCTTTGTGATTTCTCACTCAGAGTATACACACCATACACAAACGCAATACAATACCCTCAAACAACAGACAAGTTTCCTTCTAGGGTGAAAAATCCTAAATTAAACATAACTTCTACTGCCAAATCATCTACCTAATGAACGACCCATATTGACTATTAAATTACAACATTTTACAAGGAGATTTTACATATTTTTTTAGCCTCGGGGGCGCTTCCCCCAAAACCGCCTCCCAAGGGGGGCTCCAAAAGCCCGCCGACACCCCCCCAAGGCCCCCCTCATGAATATGAAATGACATTAAGAATAGGGTTCAAACATGGCGATACATATAAATAAAGAAGATAATCATGTTCCACACCCAACACAACATATGAATAAAAAAATTAATTAGACTAGGGTTTGATCATAAAAACACACACATACAAAGCAAATCATTTCTAAGACATTGTGGGGCTCTTACTTACACATTCCATGAAACCCTAATGAGTATCGATTTCAATATAGGAACATAAAAAACCCAATATTACCAACATTTCAAAGGTTCAAGACTTTATCCCTTATCATTCAACCCTAAGAAGTTAGTTTTTCGTGATCATATAAAAATATTAAACATGATATCATTAATAAAAACTTCAAATATGAGTGGGGTGGGTAGATTTATCAAGTGATGAATCACCTAGAATAAGAATCATTATGATTCAGTATAGACAGATATAACAATGCCAGTAAGATAATGTCAAATGAAAAAACCTTTAATATAAATAAATCTATGTTTTAAGGCATACCTTTGCTTCTTGACAAAACTTGTCTTGAGAGGCCCTCCTTCATACTTCTTGAGAGTATAAAAATTCTTTTCCTAATCAAGACCATAGAGGGAGAAAGTTCATTATTATTAATATAATCAAAACTGAAATAAGTATATGAAACCAAAAATGAGCCTAAAATGAGATACTTATCTTGAGGATCTGTTTATGTAACACCCCCAATTTGTGTGTTGAACTTTTAAAGTTAGACATTTGAACTTTAATCCTAAGGGGGTGGACCCCAAAGGATAAGTATGGTGTGAATGTACTTGCATATTTAATTTGAGGAAATAAATAAAATGATTATGCATTTTGACCAAGATGAGAATTAGAGATCACTTGCCAAATCCATGAGGATGGATAAGGCAACGAATCCCCACAATATTTCAAAAATCCTTGAAAGAAATTAATTTAGATTTTGATGAGGAATCTAAATTTCCCCAATGATGAGGAAAGTAGTTGGGAAGAGGTAAGAAAAGCTGGAAAAGCTGAGGAAAAGCATAAAACAGCTTTAAAGAGTCCCAAAATGGGAAGCCTAGGCTAAACAGAAAAGAAAGCATCCTGCTATTCTGGACGCAGAATTAGAAACATGCTTTGGGCAAATATGAGCTTAAATAAGCTGCTCCTAAGAATATCAGAGGTTGATCTGTGATGGAGGTGATCTCACCTCGGGGGTGAGTTCTGGGAGACAAAGAGGACTCTAAGGTTGGGAGGTTGGTCATTTGCAATTGTGGTATGTTTCTGAAATTCTTGTTATTTTGTTTTATGATGGTATGAATTGGCTACATATAAAATTAAATTAAATGGTATGATTGATTTTAGTACTACATTTAACAGAGTCCATCCTAAGGCACTCACCTTCTAGATTCTGTTTAGTTGTAGACCAGAAATCCATAGAGTAGAAACCCACAGAAACTTTAAACCAAGTTCGGTTTAAATCTGAAGGTACTTAGTCTCCACAGATAATTAAATATTAACTGGGTTCATATATATACAAAAGTGAAATTTTAGGCTCATATGTATGCTAGAAAAATATGGTAGCAGAACTGAAATCTACATGGTACAAAAAAAAAAAAACAAAGGAAGCAAAGACCTTAGAATATGTATTTCGAAATTTTTCTAGATCCAGAAGTAATTCTACTCTATAGGAGTATTATAGCATTTATAACAATTATAGTAATCTACCTCTAAAACCTTGAAATAAATATCATAGCCAAGAGACTTAATCTATGCTGAAGGTACACTACCAAATGAACTACCGAGTACATGTATATGCATTCAAAACACTAAATAAGTACCGAGCGCTAAACCAATAAATCATTTTCACATCGATTACAAATGAAATATGTATATACGAATCTTATATATATATGAACGAACCATATATGTTAAAATGAAATATAGATGCGAACCCTATATGTTAAAATGAAATATAGATGCGAACCATATATGTTAAAATGAAATATCTATACGAACCTTATCGCTATTTGGATTCATATATAGTCAAACTACATTAAATCATGGTTGTTATTAAATTTACTAGGCATTGGGCCTAGGTCAAATAAAATTATCCAACTGTAACGACCTTAATATCCCTGGCATATTAGGTCCTTTTGAACATTATACGAAACGATTGGAGGAGAAATTAAAACGATGATGTAATGCGTAAACAACAATTTCAACAATAAAAACTATGAAACCGCGCATGGATAATCATGGCTGACTACACCGCTTTTACGCTGTATATTAATCTCCATGCAACGTATTGGGATAAAATTTATAGGCAGTAAACTATGACATTAAAATACCACAGGCAGCGTAACCTTACTTATGATTATGAGGAACGCTACCATTATTAAAACAACAGGAACACAGAGTTAAATTTTAGTTAAGGGACGAGTATCACCGATGTGAGAACTCAGAATCTTCCCTGGCAATAATCATTTTTTCATTATGGTCGTTAAGTGAAACGAGGCACAAATCAAATTAGTGTAAATCTGATTGACCAATACGCATTTGACCCTAGTTTCGACTGAGAAAAACAAAATAAAACATATAAACGTAATCATGAAATAGGTCCTGACGGTTAACGGTTGAGTGCAAACGATATCAGATGTATGAAAGCACAGACTAACGAATTTGATGTATCAACCTTTGCAACCGAATGGACGAATTAGGGTTTACCTGTGTATAGGGTTTGTTTCCTACCCTTGCGTCACATTGATGTTAACAACAGTACAAACGAGGAATCCATATGCTGGTTATAAAGATTAGAATGTCGGCTGTAGAGAGATTAACCAAACTGGATGCAGAGAAACCTAAGATCCCGCTCCAGGACTCAGAAAAAAAAAAAACAAATAATATGTTAACAAAGGCCTCGGTGTATAAACATTTGAACCGCCTGCGAATAGTTTCTACACGGTGATGCTTGCTGAATGCAGCCATGATAGCGCGGTGAAATAAAACTCTTACGAGCAGAAAAATAGGGTTACAACAGAGCAGTCTAGAAAAACTATGATAAGAAAAATAACTCGGCGTATGTATAAGTGCAAAAAGAGCGCAACCAAGCATATAAACCGAGGATTAATAAGCGCTAGAGAACCGGCTAGGTCTCCGCTCTCCAGTAAACAGCCTGAGATGCCGACCCTTTGCCCTCTCTGGGAAAAACAATCAGTAGATGCATGAGATATTGTCTCAAAACGTAAGGAACTATAAAAACAATGGAACTCAGGGATAACGTTAAACCTTACAATTGAATCTCCTTGGCACAGTAGTCCGACACCTTCGCGATGACTTATGGTCCCTACACATGAGTCACACAGAACATAGCCACGAATTAGGTGAAGCAAACCAGGAATGGAGACAAGCACAAAACAAGAGAAAAAAATTTGTAACCGCAACCTGATCCGGCTATACCATCAATGACAGGCGAGGGGAGTGGTGAATAGGAACGGTTCTATATCATAGAAATAAATGGGAAGGGTCGGATGAATAAATCGGCACAAGAACCCCAATTAAAAAGAAGAAGAACCCTCGTAACCCTAATCCCACTGCCCCAGAAATTCAGAAAATCCTGATGTCGATTGAGAAAACTCAACCACGTCGATAGGCGGGTACCAGGCGATATTAAGGTGCGCAGAGAAGGTATGGGGAGATGCTACGCATCGTATGCGCGTAGGTAAGGAGCTATCCTAGAACTAATAACTTCCCGACGCAGAACTCGGCATACAGTACTGGGACTAGTCAGAGATGACAAATAGCAAGCCACACGTCAATTCCTGCTGGGCATGGAACGAGTTACGCCGGCAGCTGGTACTTCCCTCTCAAGAGCGAGACGCCATCCCTGCCTGCAAAATCATCGAAACAGAAAAACCAAAATCAGACGTTAAACTCAGTCGAACAGAGCACAGTGCGACACGGATATTACAAACCATAATCAAAACGCATGTTGCGCACTCCCCATATGAAATCAAAACGTGTATGCACTGGTTCAGAATCCAAATGATGATAAACCGCCACAAGGCGAAATGAGTTCGGATGTGATGTGAGTTCAGCTACGCCGATACGCAGATCTGGACATTATTACATGAGATGCTATTTGTATAATTATAAACTGATAACGATATGGCCGCCGCGACGAATTCCGACAAAGAATTGAAAATAAACAATGCCAAAAAGGTTTACGATTAGGGTTAGGTAGGTCAAAACAATTCATAATTAATAGAGGAGGCGCTGACATGTAATTATATCAATGGTTCGAATGCCTTAAATCTCTATTATGATAGACTTACGCGGGTATATAGATCTGCGTATATATATGGAGTTAATCGAAATGTATATTATGTATTGTATACATAATCGATATCCCAAAGTGTTGTCAAAGTATGATTGTACTATGTATTCTATATGTTTGGGAGGATACAATAACCTTTTCAAATGGTAGATATATATATATAATATCTATTACATGCCGATACATGTGAGTACCCAATGATATTAGTAAAGGGGGTGTTTTATATATATATATGCGTTACATATATATCTAGATGTGCGTTCAAACAACTTTATCAAAGTATATATATATATGGGATATATATATATATATATGTTATGTATAGGTATGCACATTCAAACAACTTTATCAAAGGATATATATATATGTATTACATATATAAGTGGTATATGTGTTATCGAAGGATAGGAATGTACATAGGGTTTAGACCTACACTATGTCTAGGGGGAGTATCCCATGTTGATATAGAGGGGGTATAGAATTTTATATCCATGGTTTTAATGTACACATGGGGAATATAAATCCAATTTCTGAACTTAATATTTAGATAACCAGGTAAATAAAAATGAAACACTAGTATATATGTGGGAAGAAGGGAAAAAAAAAAAAAAAAAAAATTCCTTAAACTGGAGGTGTTACAAATGGTATCAAAGCCCAAGTGCAAAAACTGGGCTGTTGTTATTGTGCTCACTGAATTCTGAATGTTATTGAACATTGTAGAGATTGTTTTTTTTGTGTTTTGCTGATAAAAGTTATGAGTGTGTACAGTGGTGCTAAAATGGCTGAAGAAGGAGGAATTTATGTGGATCTGCATGATGAATTTGCTACTCCAGATCCCAATGCCCCGGTAATGGCTATGTTGCACCGGTTGCAACGATAATTGGCTGAACTAAGAAGCCAGAATGACATATTGTCATCAGCCAGTAAGGAGCAGGAAAAGCTCATCAGAGAACTCACTTCCCGGAACAGCCAAGAAGGCGAAGGTTCCGGAAAGAGAAAGATGGATGAGTCTGATGATGATGATGCTGCTAGACATCAACATAAACAGAAAAGAGAATTGTAGGGGGAGTTCCGAAAGATCAAACCTCCCTCCTATGATGGGGAGAAGGAAGAAGATGCTGAAGCTTGGTTGCTGAACATGATCAAGTATTTCCAAGTTTATGAATATGAGAGCAGTCTGAAGGCCAGATTAGCTGTGTACCAGCTACAAGGAAAAGCTACACTATGGTGGGGAGAGACAAAAATGGTGCATGCCATTGATGAAAAGACAGTTACTTGGGAATATTTTCAGGCTAAGTTCAAAAATCGTTATTTGAACGAGCGTTATTATGATGATAAAGCAAAAGAATTTCATGAACTTAGGCTAGGACAGCTCACTATCGATGAGTTTGTCACTAAGTTCACCAATTTATTGAGGTATGTCCCTTACATTAGGGAAGAAAAGGCAAAGGTCTAAAGGTTTTTAAATTGTTTGCCTACTGTGTACAAAGAGAAGATTGAGTTTGACAACTCGAAGACAATGGACGAAGCGGTTAGAAAAGCAAGATTATGCTATCAGCAGTTTAAAGGAAAGGCTGAACAAGGGAAGAGCTGGTTGAAAAAGAGTGAGTTCAAGGGGAAAAGACAAAAACCAGCATATCTAAGGAATTTTGGCTGAGATCATCAGCGGAAAAAATTCAATAAACCAAAAGAAAGCCAAACTGCTCAGTCCCAAGTGGTTTCAAAACAAGTAGAAGGGAACAATAAAAAGGAAGGGATAGTCAGAATGAAGGAACCTTTGAAATGTTGGGGCTGTGGAGAACCCCACATGATGAGGGACTGCCCCCATCGAAATATTCATATGATCAGCAGAGAACGAGAGGCAACAACAGTCAATGACATAGCCAGAAATATACCCACTATCAGTGCAGCATTGGATAATCGGCAAGCAGAACATCAAGCAACCATGGCGGAAATGGAGGGTAAGATTTCTGACCTACCTGTTACTATTTTGATTGACCCAGGTGCTTCTTTGAGTTACATTAGTCCTGGAATTGTAGAAAAATGTAAAATTAAACCTGAAAAATTTCAGCAGTCATGGTTGGTACAGCTGGCCACTGGAACTAAGAGAAAAGTAACACATAGATTGCCTAAAACAGCAATACAATTAAATGGTTTTCCAACATAAGTAAATCTGAACATATTGCCGTTAGGATCCTATGATTTACTGATAGGAATGGATTGGCTGGAAAAGAAGAAAGCCCTGATGAACTGCTGGGATAAAACCCTGCATTGTGTGGATGAAGAGGGGAAACCTTTTACCTTAAAAGGAGAACCAAAATCCATTTCAGTAAGACAAATATCAGCCTTACAATTGAAAAGAACAGCTAGAAAAGGATACCAAGTCTATGCTGTACATGTGGAAGAAGTAGAACAGAGAACTGAAGAAAATCTGTTGAGTGAATTACCTGTGGTAAGGGAATTTAAAGAATTTTTCCCAGATGAGATTCCTCATCTCCCCCCCAAAAGAGAAATTGATTTTTCCATAGATCTGGTGCCGGGAGCCACCCCTATTTCCCGAGCCCCCTATCGAATGAGTCCGCCTGAACTTATGGAGCTGAAGATGCAACTGCAAGAATTACTGGATAAAGGGTACATTAGACCAAGTGTGTCTCTGTGGGGAGCACCGGTCTTATTTGTGAAAAAGAAATATGGGACTTTTAGGATGTGCATTGATTATCGTCAACTGAATAAGTTGACTATTAAGAATAGATATCCACTCCCTAGAATTGATGATCTTTTTGATCAAGTGAGAGGAGCCTCAGTGTTTTCCAAGATTGACTTAAGAACTGGGTACCACCAGCTCAGAATCAAGGAAGAAGACATTAGCAAAATAGCTTTTCGAACCCGGTATGGACACTACGAATTTGTAGTCCTACCTTTTGGATTGACAAATGCCCCTGCCACCTTTATGTGCCTGATGAACAGTGTGTTAAATAAGTATTTGGATAAATTTGTTCTGGTGTTCATAGATGATATTTTGGTCTACTCCAAAAACAAAGAGGAACATAAAGAACATTTGCGGATAGTGTTACAAACTCTGAAAGAAAATCAGCTATATGCTAAGTTCAGTAAATGTGAATTTTACAAGGATAAGATTCAATATTTGGGTCATATTATTTCTGAAAAATGCCTTGCAGTTGACCCTGAAAAGGTAAAAGCAATTAAAGAATGGCCAGCCCCAACTGATGTTTCAGCAGTAAGGTCATTCATGGGGATGGCAGGCTACTATCGTAGATTTGAGGAGAAATTTTCTGCCATAGCACATCCTATCACTTCATTGCAAAGAAAGGGTGTCAAGTTCGTGTGGACTGAGAAATGTCAAATCAGTTTCGAACAATTAAAACAGAAACTTATTTCAACCCCTATATTAAAAATTTCTGATCCTGATAAAGAGTTTGTGGTGTGTACAGATGCTTGCAGAGAGGGGTTGGGGGGAGTCTTGTTGCAGGAAAATTCAGTTATTGCCTATGAATCTAGGAAACTAAAAATACATGAACAGAATTATAGTGCCTATGATTTAGAATTTGTAGCTGTTATCCATGCTCTGAAAATGTGGTGGCACTATCTTCTGGGGAAAAAGTTCACATTGATGACTGATCATATTAGCCTTAAATATTTCTTTTCCCAAACTGACCTAAATGCAAGGCAAGCCAGATGGCTATCCTTTTTAAGTGAATTTGATATTGACATAAAACATATCAGGGGAAAAGAAAATAAAGTTGCTGATGCATTAAGTAGGAATGCTTGGCAAAAGCTAAACAACATCGGGAGTAGTGCCCAGATGGAGGTGGAAGAAATGGTGAGAAAAGTAGTAAATCAAGATCCCCACTATGAAGCACTCTTGGTGAAACTACAGAAAAGGGGTAAAACTGATTTCACTCAAAACCAAAAAGGGCTACTCTATTACAAAAACAGGTTGTATATTCCAAATGTAGAGTCATTAAAAAGAGAAATTTTAGATGAATATCACAAACAGCACTATGCAGGACATCCAGGATACCAAAATATGTTAATAGCCTTGAAAAAGAAATTGTTCTGGCTAGGAATGAAGAGAGATGTGGCAGAATATTTAAGTAGGTGCATGGAATGTCAACTAGTCAAAGTTGAGCATTAACATCTAGCGGCTCTTCTAAATCCCTTGCCAATTGCAGAATGGAAATGGGACACAGTTTCCATGGATTTTATAACAGGACTACCTAAAACCAAATACCAACATGATTATGTAATGGTGGTAGTAGACACTTTAACCAAAGCTGTCCACTTTATACCAGTGAAATCTACTTTCGGAACAACTCAAGTAGCAAATGTTTTCCTGAAGGAGATAGTAAGGCTTCATGGAGTTCCCAAAGTAATTGTTTCAGATCGAGATGCTAAGTTTACAGCAGCGTTTTGGAAAGGATTGTTTGGAGGGATGGGTACTAAGCTAAATTTTAGTACTGCCTATCACCCTCAAACTGACGGGCAAACAGAAAGGACGAATCAAATTTTGGAGGATATGTTGAGAATGTATGTGATGGATATACCATCAAAGTGGGAGGAGTATCTGCATTTAGCTGAATTTTCTTATAATAACAGTTACCAATATTCTATTAAAATGAGTCCATTTGAGGCACTATATGGAAGAAAGTGTCGTACTCCTTTGAGCTGGAGCCAACCAGAAGATAAGTTAATGCTGGGACCTGATGCCTTACAGGAGATGGAGAGAATGGTTAAACAGATACAAAGAAATATCAAGACAGCACAAGATCGCCAGAAAAGCTATGCTGATAAGAAAAGAGTGCACCGAGAATTCAAAGAAGGGGATCATGTGTATTTGCGCATCAAACCCAAAAAGAGCACACTTTATGCTGGAAGTTGTGCAAAACTTGCTCCTAGATATTGTGGTCCTTTTGAAGTATTAGAAAGGGTGGGACCAGTGGCTTACAAGCTAGCCTTACCACCCCATGTTAGAGTGCATGATGTGTTTCATATTTCATTACTAAAAAGATATGTGCATGATGCTTCTCACATAGTTGATTGGAATGTTGTACAAGTGGAACTAGAAGGGGAGTTTCTGCCAGAACCGCTTCAAATATTGGAGCGGGAAGAAATTGAATTGAGAAACAGAACAGTGGCCAGAGTAAAAGTGCAATGGAAGCACTTTACTGCTGAAGAAGCTACCTGGGAAAGGGAAGCTGAAATGATGGAGAAATATCCGTTTTTGTTTAAGTAAACTCTAGTAGTTGAATAACAACACCGAGGACGGTGTTTATTTTCAGAGGGGGAATATGTAACACCCCCAATTTGTGTGATTGAATTTTTAAAGTTAGATATTTGAACTTTAATCCTAATGGGGTGGACCCCAATAGATAAGTATGGTATGAATGTACTTGCATATTTAATTTGAGGAAATAAATAAAATGATTGTGCATTTTGACCAAGATGAGAATTAGAGATCACTTGCCAAATCCATGAGGATGGATAAGGCAACAAATCCCCAAAAATCTTTCAAAAATCCTTGAAAGAAATTAGTTTAGATTTGAGGAGGAATCTAAATTTCCCCAATGAAGAGGAGTAGTTGGGAAGAGGTGAGAAAAAGCTGGAAAAGCTGAGGAAAAGCTTAAAGCAGCTTTAAAGAATCCCAAAATGGGAAGCCTAGGCTAAACAGGAAAGAAAGCATCCTGCTATTCTCGACGCAGAATTAGAAACATGCTTTGGGGAAATATGAGCTTAAATAAGCTGCTCCTAAGCAGATCAGAGGTTGATCTGTGATGGAGGTGATCTCAGCTCGGGGGTGAGTTCTGGGAGACAAAGAGGACTCTAAGGTTGGGAGGTTGGTCATTTGCAATTGTGGTATGTTTCTGAAATTCTTGTTATTTTGTTTTATGATGGTATGAATTGGCTACATATAAAATTAAATTAAATGGTATGATTGATTTTACTACTGCATTTATGAAGTCTAAGGCCTCCACCTTGATTTTTGTTTAGTTGTGAACCCAAATCATGAGTAAAAACCACAAAAAACTTTCAAAATAGTTGGTTCATCAGAAGATATATTTAGTCTCCACATATAATTAAATATGTATTTGGTTCATATATATACAAAGTGAAATTTTAGACTCATATGTATCTTCAGAAAAATATTAGTACCATGATAGAAAATGTATGGTACAAAAAAAAAAAAAAAAAAAAACAAAGAAATAAAGAAAACTGTACAATATGTATTTGAATTTTTTCCTGAATCCAGTAATTCTACTCTACATGAGTATTATAACATTTATAGCATTTATAGGGTATATTGCATTTTAAATTCACCTCTAAACATTGAAATAAATATCATAGCAATGGATTTAATCTATGCTGAATGTACACCACCAAATGAATATCCGAATACATGTATATGCAAATTTTAATAATTATCAAGAACTAACACAATAGATCCTTTTAACATTGATTACAATGAGCTATATATATATATATATATATATATATATATATATATATATATATGAACCATATAGGTTAAAATGAAATATAAATACGAATCATTTATGTTGAAATGAAATATAAATACGAATCATTTATGTTGAAATGAAATATATATACGAGCCTATAGCTATTTGGATAAATGTATAGTCAAACTACATTAACTCATGGTGGTTAATTAATCTACTAGGCATTGGGCCTAGGTCAAATACAAAATTCTCCAGCGTAACAACATGTGTCTGACATGTGGGTCCTTTGTAAGAAAGACATTTATAAACGATTGGAGGGAAAAATTAAAATGATGATGCTTAATTAAAGTAACAGCAATTTCAACAATAAAAACTGAAACACGCATGGATAATCATGACGACTACAGTTTTTACGCGCTTATATTGTCTCCATAGGAAACATGTTGGGATAAAATTTATAGAAAACGATAAACTATGACATTAAATACCACCCGAACGCGTAACACTTGCACATGATTACAGAACACTACCATTGCCAAAACAACGGGAACAAAGTTAAATTTAGTTAAAGAGCCAGTATCATAGATGTGAGAACTCGGAATCTTCCACAGCAATAATCGTTTTCATTACTTGTAATTCCATTAAGTGAAACGAAGCACAAATCGAATTAGTGTAAATATGATTGACCAATATGCAATTAGAACCCTGGTTGAAAATTTGCAGAAAAACAAAATAATACATATAAACGTAATCATGAAATAGGTCCTGACGGTTAACGGTTGAGTGCAAACGATATCAGATGTATGAAAGCACAGACTAACAAATTTGATGCATCAACCTCTGCAACCGAATGGACGAATTAGGGTTTACCTGTGTATAGGGTTTGTTTCCTACCCTTGCGTCGCATTGATGTTAACAACAGTACAAACGAGGAATCCATACGCTGGTTATAAAGATTAGAATGCCGGCTGTAGAGAGATTAACCAAACTGGATGCAGAGAAACCTAAGATCCCGCTCCAGGACTCAGAAAAAAAAATAAAAAAATAATATGTTAACAAAGGCCTCGGTGTATAAACATTTGAACCTCTTGCGAATAGTTTCTACACGGTGATGCTTGCTGAATGCAGTCGTGATAGCGCGGTGAAATAAAACTCTTACGAGCAGAACAATAGGGTTACAGCAGAGCAGTCTAGAAAAACTATGATAAGAAAAATAACTCGGCGTATGTATAAGTGCAAAAAGAGCGCAGCCAGGCATATAAACCGAGGATTAATAAGCGCTAGAGAACCAGCTAGGTCTCCGCTCTCCAGTAAACAGCCTGAGATGCCGAACCTCTTCCCTCTCTACGAAAAACAATCAGTAGATGGATGAGATACTGTCTCAAAACGTAAGGAACTATAAAAACAATGGAACTCAGGGATAACGTGAAACCTTACGATTGAATCTCCTTGGCACAGTAGTCCGACACCTTCGCGATGACTTAGTATCCCTGCACATGAGTCACACAGAACATAGCCGCGAATTAGGTGAAGCAAACCAAGAATGGAGACAAGCACAAAACAAGAGAAAACAATTTGTAACCGCAACCTGATCCGGCTATACCATCAACGACAGGCGAGGGGAGCGGTGAATAGAAATGGTTCTATATCATAGAAATAAATGGGAAGGGTCGGATGAATAAATCGGCACAAGAACCCCAATTAAAAAGAAGAAGAACCCTCGTAACCCTAATCCCACTGCCCCAGAAATTCAGAAAATCCTGATGTCGATTGAGAAAACTCAGCCACGTCGATCGGCGGGTACCAGGCGATATTAAGGTGCGCAGAGAAGGTATGGGGAGATGCTATGCATCGTATGCACGTAGGTCAGGAGCTACCCTAGAACTAATGACTTCCCGAGGCAGAACTCGGCATACAGTACTGGGACCAGTCAGATATGACAAATAGCAAGCCACACGTCAATTCCTGCTGGGCATGGAACGAGTTACGCCGGCAGCTGGTACTTCCCTCTCAGGAGCGAGACGCCGTCCCTGCCTGCAAAATCATCGAAACAGCAAAACGAAAATCAGACGTTAAAATCAGTCGAACAGAGCACGGTGCGACACGGATATTACAAACCATAATCAAAACGCATGTTGCGCACTCCCCGTATGAAATCAAAACGTGTATGCACTGGTTCAGAATCCAAATGATGATAAACCGGCACAAGGCGAAATGAGTTCGGATGTGATGTGAGTTCAGCTACGCTGATACGCAGATCTGGACATTATTACATGAGATGCTAGTTGTATAATTATAAACTGATAACGATATGGCCGCCGTGACGAATTCCGACAAAGAATTGAAAATAAACAATGCCAAAAAGGTTTACGATTAGGGTTAGGTAGGTCAAAACAATTCATAATTAATAGAGGAGGCGCTGACATGTAATTATATCAATGGTTTGAACGCCCTAAATCTCTATTATGATAGACTTACGCGGGTATATAGATCTGCGTATATATATGGAGTTAATCGAAATGTATATTATGTATTGTATACATAATCGATATCCCAAAGTGTTGTCAAAGTATGATTGTACTATGTATTCTATATGTTTGGGAGGATACAATAACCTTTTCAAAGGGTAGATATATATATATATATATAATATCTATTACACGCCGATACATGTGAGTACCCAATGATATTAGTAAAGGGGGTGTTTTATATATATATGCGTTACATATATATCTAGATGTGCGTGCAAACAACTTTATCAAAGTATATGTATATATGGGATATATATATATATATATATATATATATATATATATATATATATGTTATGTATAGGTATGAACATTCAAACAAATTTATCAAAGGATATATATATATGTATTACATATATAAGTGGTATATGTGTTATCGAAGGATAGGAATGTACATAGGGTTTAGACCTACACTATGTCTAGGGGGAGTATCCCATGTTGATATAGAGGGGGTATAGAATTTTATATCCATGGTTTTAATGTACACATGGGGAATATAAATCCAATTTCTGAACTTAATATTCAGATAACCAGGTAAATAAAAATGAAACACCAGTATATATGTGGGAAGAAGGGAAAAAAAAAAAAAAAAAATTCCTTAAACTGGAGGTGTTACAGTTTAGGACTCCCTACAAAGCTTTGAGGGATACCTAAAACTTATAAACAAGAAAAATGTATTTTCCAAAAATATATTAAAGGCCTATAAATTATAAAACATCAAAAATATAAAATAAAATATCTAAAGCTACAAGAAAAGTACTTGGTAGTGTAAGAAAAGTATTAAAGGCCTATAAATTATGATGTTCACAAGTTCAAGCCGTTGATTAAAAAAGGCTATATAATGAGGATTTTGATTATGATGTTCACAAGTTCAAGTTGAAGGAGGATAAGGACGGTACCAGAGTGAATGGAATTAAGACGATGCCCTTCGGTGTGGCGAGGAGGAGGCACTAGCCACATCGCCGCTCCCAGCCGACCAGGATGCGTGCCCAGAACTAAGAGATTCTCAATTAAGAGCGTTCATACAACTAGTTCCATGCGTTCATACATTCGATTCGTTCATGGATATTTGTGGATGAAGAGAAGGGAGTTCAGGAATAATTAATTTTCAGAAGGACAAATAGTAATGTTTACATTCATTTTAGTAAATTACATCTAGGTTTGCAAGTCTTCCTAGATTTTTTATTTTGATTGTTCAGCTAACATGTATGTTTCTTTCGTAATTTTTTTTGTTAACAGGTTGTTCTTGAATCCAATCTTGTTGCCCTGCGAGACACTATTGGACCAATAACCTTTCTGAACCTTCGCCATTTAATATTCCTCCCACCTTTGACATTTTTTCCAATATTCTTCCCACCACTTCTTGCGTTGATGGTGAGATTTTCTTTTAGATTTTCTTTTCATAAATCAAAAGGTGCTCTACAAATTTGGATTTAGTTGGCTGAAACGCTTCCCAGAAGGCCCCCATCTTCAAGATTTTTTTCGAGACCACCGGAAAGAATCTGGACGAATGAAGGCCCCATGTTTCATTACTCCTCTGGAATGCAGGTCGTGATGCTTGCGGAGGCAAAGCACCATTACCATAAAAATCGGAGGCAAAGCTTCATGAGTATTGACTGTATCGTCTGCTGCTTCCACCCGTGCAGATATATTTATGAGGTTCTCTCTGGTTCTCTGATTCGATTTGTTTTCTAGTGGGATGCCATTTTTGGATTTCTTCTAAGTGTGCAGTATCCATGACCTCTGTTCTTTTTTTCCACACAAACATGATCTCTGTTCTTTTTTTCCATTGATGTATAGTTTTATGAGATTAATTTAATGATATTATTAAAAGATTTGATTGATAAGGTTTGCGCCTTCTTTTATTTGCTTTCTTTTAATGTTTGCGCCTTCTTTTAATCAATCGGTGTCTGTGTTAGGTAACTACTAAAATCAACCTACAAGGTCACACAGGAAACCCGGAAACCCAGGATCATTGGCTGTAAACAAAACCCCCAAGAAACCTAATTCTGGTCTCAACGCCAAAGGTAAGTTTCTGCGTTTTCGTTTTGTGTTTCTTGAATTAAAAGTTTCAAGTAAACCCATTTCAAAGAATTATAAATAGAATTGTTTTTTCATTTTCATTTTCTGGTGGTTCTATAATTTTCGAATTAATACTTGTTTGTAATATCACTAAGCGTGCACATATTCATGATCTCTGTATTAAAATATTTGATAGATAAGGTTTGCGCCTTCTTTTAATCACCTTCTTTTAATCAACCGGTGTCTGTGTCAGGTACTACTAAAATCAACTTGCAAGGTTTCACAGGAAACCCGGAAACCCAGGAGCATTGGTTGTAAACAAAACCCTCAAGAAACCTAATTCTGGTCTCGACGCCAAAAGTAAGTTTTTGCGTCTTCGTTTTGTGTTTCTTGAATTAAAAGTTTCAAGTAAACCCATTTCAAAGAATTATAAATAGATTTTTTTTTTTCGTTTTCATTTTCTGGTGGTTCTATAATTTTCGAATTAATACTTGTTTGTAATATCACTTTCTTTTTTTGGATTACAACTATATTTTCTCTGTCTACTGTTAAAACAAAAACCAGTCTACTTCTCTTAGTTTTATTGTTCCTAGTTTTATTATTCCATTTTCCTTCTGTCCTCGGCTATCACAGATGCCATAGTTTCTTATTAATTCATATCAGCTGGTGTAATCTCTTTGTCTTTCATTTCTCCATTGTAATTTAGATATTTCTTTGTTGGATCTATCAAATCAAATTTCTAGATAAATTGAATTTTCTTTGATGTTTTTTCACGTATGTTTTGAGAATTTTGATTCCATCTATTATATTCATCTTAATATCAAATATCAAATCAAATGTCTGGGCATATTAAATTTTTCTTTGATGTTTTTGCAAGTATATTTTAAGGATCTTGATTATATAGATAATATATAACTTGAATATTAGTTTGTTTTCAATTTTTTTTTCAAATAGAAATATTTGAAATATTTATAAATTAGTAAAATAATAAATATTGTTTTTCAAATTTTATAAATGAATCTATGAAATAATTAGATATCTTCATCTATAAAGCAAATTCAACAGTTGCACCATACTGAAATTAGGTCAAATCTGAAAAGGAAATAAGGATATTGGATAATTCATTACATTCAAATAATTCCATTTTTATTTATAAATTAATTTTTCAGAGTTTATTAATAACCAGAATGTCAAACCACAAGTATTGGTTGGTTAGCTTTATAGTTTTGTGAGCTTTTTTACAATTGAATAGAATTGGAAATTGGTTCAAATAAGAAAATTGGAGAATTCACTTAGTAGAAATAATTCCATTTTATTTATAAATTAATTTTTTGTAGCCTTTTAACAACGAGAAAGTCAAATCACAAGTATTGGTTGATTTGCTTTATAGTTTTGTGATTTTTTTTTTTCAATTAAAAATATTAGTTGACTTAACATATGGTTCTTAAAATCAGCTTTGGATGATTTGCTTTATAGTTTTGTGAGTCTTTTTTTTTTCAATTAAAAATATTAGTTGACTTAACATGTGCCTCTTAAAATCAGCTTTGGATGACCTTTTCCAATAAATAAGTATTTTTTCTAATAATTTAGATGACATTAATGGATTTCTCAAAATGATTTTCAATTTTATGTTCTACTAATATGTTTTTCATTTAAAAATAAATTTTCATTTATATCTTATAACTCATGTTAGATTTTGTTTTTACATTATTATTATGGTTAAATTCAATATATTTTAAATTCTATTTTCATACATTCAATTTATTTTAAAGAATTTTTCTTATATTTAAACTTTTATTAATAGCTTTTAATTTATTTTGTTTTTTGAATGATTTCTTCATCAATATTCTAATATAGAGTAATGTAGCTTAAGCTTGAGTAGCCTAGCCTAGGCTACTAAAGACTACACTAAGGTAAGCTAGAGTAGGCTAGGTTAGGCTAGAATAGGCTAGACTAACTTAGGATAGGCTAGGCTAGACTAGACTAGGATAGGCTAGGTAAGAGTAGTTTGGGCTAGGCAAAGCTAGGTTAGGCTACTATACCCTAGGATAGAGTAGGTTAGGCTAGGCTATGTCAAACTAAGCTTAGGCTAGTCTAGGATAGGATAGGATAGGCTAGGATAGGATAGGTTAGGCTAGGCTACTATAGCCTAGCATAGAGTGGGTTGGTCTAAGATAGGTCAAACTAAGATAGGCTAGGCTAGGCTAGGATAGCTTACACTAGGTTAGGCTAGGCTAGGTAAGACTACACTAGGGTACGCTAGGTTAGGCTAGGTTAGCTTAGGTTAGCTTACGCAAGCTTAGGCTAGGCTAGGCTAGGATAGGTTAGGCTAGGGTAGGCTAGGCTAGGTTAGGGCGAGCTAGGTTAGGGTAGGCTACGCTAGGTTAGGTTAGGTTAGGTTAGGCTAGGCTAGGCTAGGCTAGGCTAGGCTAGGATAGGCTAGGCTAGGATAGGCTAGGCTAGGCTAGGCTAGGCTAGGGTAGGTTAGGCTAGGCTAGACTAGGCTAGGCTAGTCTAAGGCTAGGCTAGGCTAACGCTAGGGTAGGCTAGGCTAAGGCTAGGCTAGGCTAGGCTAGGCTAGGCTAGGTTAGGTTAGGTTAGGTTAGGATAGGATAGGTTAGGGTAGGTTAGCCTAGCTTAGCTTAAGCTAGGGTAGGGTAGGTTAGGTTAGGTTAGGTTAAGCTAGGGTAGGGTATGTTAGGTTAGGCTAGGCTAGGTTAGGTTAGGTTAGGTTAGGTTAAGCTAGGGTAGGGTAGGGTAGGGTAGGGTAGGGTAGGTTAGGTTAGGTTAGGTTAAGTTAGGGTAGGTTAGGTTAGGTTAGGTTAGGTTAGGCTCGGTTAGGTTAGGTTAGGTTAGGTTAGGCTAGGCTAGGCTAGGTTAAGGTAGGCTAGGCTAGGCTAGGTTAGGATAGGTTAGGATAGGCTAGGTTAGGTTAGGTTAAGCTAGGTTAAGGCTAGGGTAGGGTAGGTTAGGTTAGGTTAGGTTAAGCTAGGGTAGGGTAGGGTAGGTTAGGTTAGGCTAGGCTAGGCTAGGCTAGAGTAGGCTACGGTAGGCTGGGGTAGGCAAGGGTAGGTTAGGCTAGGTTAGGCTAGGGTAGGTTAGGGTAGGCTACGTTAGGTTAGGCTAGGATAGGTTAGGCTAGGTTAGGCTAGGTTAGGATAGGGTAGTTTAGGGTAGGCTAGGTTAGGTTAGGCTAGGCTAGGTTAGGCTAGGCTAGGCTAGGCTATGCTAGGTTAGGCTGGGATAGGTTAGGCTATGCTAGGTTAGGTTAGGTTAGGCTAGGATAGATTAGGTTAGGTTAGGTTAGGTTAGGCTAAGCTAGCGTAGGGTAGGTTAGGTTAAGCTAGGGTAGGTTAGGTTAGGTTAGGTTAGGCTAGGCTAGGTTAGGTTAGGTTAGGTTAGGCTAGGTTAGGTTAGGTTATGTTAGGTTAAGCTAGGGTAGCGTAGGTTAGGTTAGGTTAGGTTAGGCTAGGCTAGGCTAGGTTAAGGTAGGCTAGGTTAAGGTAGGCTAGGGTAGGCTAGGGTAGGCTAGGCTAGGATAGGTTAGGATAGGTTGGGCTAGGATAGGTTAGGTTAGGGTAGGTTAGGTTATGTTAGGGTAGGGTAGGTGAGGCTAGGTTAGGTTAGGTTACGCTAGGGTAGCGTAGGTTAGGGTAGGTTAGGTTAGGTTAGGTTAGGTTAGGTTAGGCTATGGAAGGCTACGGTATGTTAGGGTAGGCTAGGTTAGGCTAGGCTATGTTAGGCTAGGATAGGTTATGCTTGGATAGGTTAAGTGAGGCTAGGCTAGGTTAGGTTAGGTTAGGCTAGGTTAGGTTAGGCTAGGTTAGGTTAGGTTAGGCTAGGTTGGGTTAAGCTAGGGTAGGTTGGGTTATTCTACGGTAGGTTAGGTTAGGTTAGGTTAGGTTAGGTTAGGCTAGGCTAGGCTAGGCGACGGTAGGGTAGGGTAGGTTAGGCTAGGCTAGGGTAGGCTAGGATGGGCTAGGGTGGGCTAGGCTAGGCTAGGCTAGGCTAGGCCATGATAGGTTAGGTTAAGTTAGGTTAAGTTAGGTTAGGTTAGGTTAGGTTATGGTAGGTTAGGCTAGGATAGGTTAGGGTAGGGATAGTTACGCTAGGCTAGGCTAGGCTAGGTTAGGATAGGGTAGGTTAGGGTAGGGTAGGGTAGGTTAGACTAGGCTAGGCTATGTTACGTTAGGTTAGGCTAGGGTAGGGTAGGCTAGGTTAGATTGGGCTAGGTTAGGGTAGGCTAGGTTAGCTTTGGCTAGGCTAGGGTAGGCTAGGTTAGGGTAGGCTAGGCTAGGGTAGGCTAGGGTAGGCTACAGTAGGCTAGGCTAGGTGAGGTTAGGATATGGTAGGTTAGGGTAGGGATATTTAGGTTACGTTAGGCTAGGCTAGGGTAGGTTAGGTTAGACTAGGCTAGGCTATGGTAGGTTAGGTTAGGGTAGGGTAGGGTAGGGTAGGTTAGATTGGGCTAGGTTAGGGTAGGCTAGGTTGGCTTAGACTAGGTTAGGCTAGTCTAGGCTAGGCTAGGCCAGACCACGTTAGGCTAGGCTAGGCTAGGCTAGGATAGGCTACGCTAGGCTAGGATAGGCTAGGCTACGGTACACTAGCCCAGGATAGGCTAGGCTAGGCTAGGCTATGCTAGGATATGCTAGGCTAGTATAGGTTAGGCTAGGATAGGTTAAGCTAGGCTAGGATAGGTTAGGCTAGGGTAGGCTAGGCCAAGGTAGGCTAGGGTAGGATAGGTTGGGGTAGGGTAGGTTAGGTTAGGCTAGGTTAGGCTAGGTTAGGTTAGGTAGGCTAGGATAGGGTGTGCTAGGCTACGGTAGGTAAGACTAGGCTAGGTTAAGCTAGGCTAGGGTAGGCTAGGGGAGGCTAGGCTAGGCTAGGCTAGACTAGGCTAGGTTAGGTTAGGCTAGGGTATGTTATCTTAGGCTAGGTCAAGTTAGGTTAGGTTAGGTTAGGTTAGGTTATGCTAGGCTATGTTAGGGTTGGCTAGGGTAAGTTAGGTTAGGCTAGGGTAGGTTAGTTAAGCTACCCTAGCCTAACCTAACGTAGCTTAGGCTAGGTTAGGCTAGGATAGGTTAGGTTAGGCTAGGTTAGGATAGGGTAGGTTAAGGTAGGCTAGGTTAGGTTAGGCTAGGCTAGGTTAGGCTAGGCTAGGCTAGGCTATGCTAGGTTAGGCTAGGATAGGTTAGGCTATGCTAGGTTAGGTTAGGTTAGGCTAGGATAGATTAGGTTAGGTTAGGTTAGGTTAGGCTAAGCTAGCGTAGGGTAGGTTAGGTTAAGCTAGGGTAGGTTAGGTTAGGTTAGGTTAGGTTAGGTTAGGTTAGGCTAGGCTAGGTTAGGTTAGGTTAGGTTAGGCTAGGTTAGGTTAGGTTATGTTAGGTTAAGCTAGGGTAGCGTAGGTTAGGTTAGGTTAGGTTAGGCTAGGCTAGGCTAGGCTAGGTTAAGGTAGGCTAGGGTAGGCTAGGGTAGGCTAGGCTAGGATAGGTTAGGATAGGTTGGGTTAGGATAGGTTAGGTTAGGGTAGGTTAGGTTATGTTAGGGTAGGGTAGGTTAGGTTACGCAAGGGTAGCGTAGGTTAGGGTAGGTTAGGTTAGGTTAGGTTAGGCTATGGTAGGCTACGGTAGGTTAGGCTAGGTTAGGGTAGGCTCGGTTAGGTCTCACAGGAAACCCGGAAACCCAGGAGAATTGGTTGTAAACAAAACCCTCAAGAAACCTAATTCTGGTCTCGACGCCAAAAGTAAGTTTCTGCGTTTTCGTTTTGTGTTTCTTGAATTAAAAGTTTCAAGTAAACCCATTTCAAAGAATTATAAATAGATTTTTTTTTTCATTTTCATTTTCTGGTGGTTCTATATTTTTCGAATTAATACTTGTTTGTAATATCACTTTCTTTTTTTGGATTACATCTATATTTTCTCTGTCTATTGTTAAAACAAAAACCAGTCTACTTCTCTTAGTTTTATTGTTCCTAGTTTTATTATTCCATTTTCCTTCTGTCCTCGGCTATCACAGATGCCATAGTTTCTTATTAATTCATATCAGCTGGTGTAATCTCTTTGTCTTTCATTTCTCGGTTGTAATTTAGATATTTTTTTGTTGGATTTATCAAATCAAATTTCTAGATAAATTGAATTCTCTTTGATGTTTTTTGAGGTATGTTTTGAGAATTTTGATTCCATCTATTATATTCATCTTAATATCAAATATCAAATCAAATGTCTGGGCATATTAAATTTTTCTTTGATGTTTTTGCAAGTATATTTTAAGGATCTTGATTATATAGATAATATCTAACTTGAATATTAGTTTGTTTTCAATTTTTTATTCAAATAGAAATATTTGAAATATTTATAAATTAGTAAAATAATAAATATTGTTTTTCAAATTTTATAAATGAATCTATGAAATAATTAGATATCTTCATCTATAATGCAAATTCAACAGTTGCACCATACTTAATTGAATTGGAAATTAGGTCAAATCTGAAAAGGAAATAAGGATATTGGATAATTCATTACATTCAAATAATTCCATTTTTATTTATAAATTAAATTTTCAGAGTTTTTTAATAACCAGAATGTCAAACCACAAGCATTGGTTGGTTAGCTTTATAGTTTTGTGAGCTTTTTTACAATTGAATAGAATTGGAAATTGGGTCAAATAAGGAAATTGGAGAATTCCCTTAGTAGAAATAATTCCATTTTATTTATAAATTAATTTTTTGTAGCCTTCTAACAACCAGAAAGTCAAATCACAAGTATTGGTTGATTTTCTTTATGGTTTTGTGAGTTTTTTTTTTTCAATTAAAAATATTAGTTGACTTAACAGATGGTTCTTAAAATCAGTTTTGGATGATTTGCTTTATAGTTTTGTGAGTCTTTTTTTTCAATTAAAAATATTAGTTGACTTAACATGTGCCTCTTAAAAACATCTTTGGATGACCTTTTCCAATAAATAAGTATTTTTTCTACTAATTTAGATGAGATTAATGGATTTCTCAAAATGATTTTCAATTATGTTTTTATGTTCTACTAATATGTTTTTCATTTAAAAATAAATTTTCATTTATATCTTATAACTCATGTTAGATTTTGTTTTTACATTATTATTATGGTTAAATTCAATATGTTTTAAATTCTATTTTCATACATTGAATTTATTTTAAAGAATTTTTCTTATATTTAAACTTTTATTAATAGCTTTTAATTTATTTTGTTTTTTGAATGATTTCTTCATTAATATTCTAATATAGAGTAATGTAGCTTAAGCTTCGGTAGCCTAGCCTAGGCTACTAAAGACTACACTAAGGTAAGCTAGAGTAGGCTAGGTTAGGCTAGAATAGGCTTGACTAACTTAGGATAGGCTAGGGTAGGTTAGGTTAGACTAGGCTAGGCTATGGTAGGTTAGGTTAGGGTAGGGTAGGGTAGGGTAGGTTAGATTGGGCTAGGTTAGGGTAGGCTAGGTTGGCTTAGACTAGGTTAGGCTAGGCTAGGCTAGGCTAGGCTAGACCACGTTAGGCTAGGCTAGGATAGGCTACACTAGGCTAGGATAGGCTAGGCTAGGCTACGCTAGCCTAGGATAGGCTAGGCTAGGCTAGGCTATGCTAGGATATGCTAGGCTAGTATAGGTTAGGGTAGGATAGGTTAAGCTAGGCTAGGATAGGTTAGGCTAGGGTAGGCTAGGCCAAGGTAGGCTAGGGTAGGATAGGGTAAGCTAGGATAGGTTGGGGTAGGGTAGGTTAGGCTAGGCTAGGTTAGGCTACGTTAGGTTAGGTAGGCTAGGATAGGGTGTGCTAGGCTACGGTAGGTAAGACTAGGCTAGGTTAAGCTAGGCTAGGGTAGGCTAGGGGAGGCTAGGCTAGGCTAGGCTAGACTAGGCTAGGTTAGGTTAGGCTAGGGTATGTTATGTTAGGCTAGGTCAAGTTATGTTAGGTTAGGTTAGGTTAGGTTATGCTAGGCTATGTTAGGGTTGGCTAGGGTAAGTTAGGTTAGGCTAGGGTAGGTTAGGTTAGGCTAGGATAGGTTAGGCTAGGTTAGGTTAGGCTAGGGTGTGCTAGGCTAGGGTAGGTAAGACTACACTAGTTTAGGCTAGGGTAGGTAAGACTACACTAGTTTAGGCTAGGATAGGTTAGGCTAGGCTAGGGTAGGTTAGGTTAGGCTAGGATAGGCCAGGTTAGGCTATGTTAGGCTAGGTTAGGCTAGGCTATGTTATGTTAGGCTAGGTCAGCGTAGGTTAGGTTAGGTTAGGTTAGGCTATGCTAGGTTAGGCTAGGCCAGGTTAGGCTAGGCTAGGCTAGGCTAGGCTAGGATAAGATAGGGTAGGTTAGGTTAGGTTAGGTTAGGTTTGGCTAGGTTAGGTTAGGCTAGGCTAGGGTAGGCTAGGGTAGGCTAGGTTAGGCTAGGTTAGGCTAGGCTTGCCAAACCTTGTTGGTGTGCTTCCGCCCCACCATGATGATATTGAGTTTGTTTACCTCTATTTGATCTTTGCCCCATATGCATCCTACCCATGGAGTTTCAGACTCATGGGAAGTATCTCTCATTTGGCCAATGAGGTGGGAAATGTGAATAGAGACCATAGCAAGACTGATGAACACATTAGATATTTTC
Organism: Pinus albicaulis; assembly: GCA_034641835.2. NCBI lineage: Eukaryota > Viridiplantae > Streptophyta > Pinopsida > Pinales > Pinaceae > Pinus > Pinus albicaulis. The sequence goes on along the minus strand of JAXQQM020061918.1, from coordinate 182,071 downwards.
GTACACTCTATGTCTGGGATGACACGTGTCCAACCACTTGATCTGGGATCAAGTATAGCGAGGTTTCAGACCTCCAACTGACATTAGGTCAGTGAAACTAAATTGGGGTTAGTATATGACTCTCTCGTGTCCAAGAGACATTTTGGACCCCCAACTGACTTTGATTCAGTGAAACTATCTTCAGGTTAATATATGACTTTCTCAAGTCCAAGAGAGGTTTCAAACCTCCAACCGACTTTGGTTCAGTTAAACCAACTTTGGGTTGGTGTGTGACTTTCTTGAGTCCTATAGAGGTTTCAGACCTCTGAGCTGACTTCAGGTTAGCTGTGAGTGATGTCCTTATGACTCAAATTTTGTTTTGAAATAAATAAACCAGCGAAGCAAGTTACGGTGGGATGACGCACGATGTTTGGAGGGCACTGGTGGATGGAGTTCTCCCTAGTTGAGAGAGTGTGTTAATTTTGGGCAACTAAGTCTAAAATCCATGATGTCATGCTCAAATGATGATGCCAATATTTTTATTAGATTCCTCTTTCAGAGAGGTGCAAGATCAATCCAAAGATTATTTTGATCGGATGAGTAGAACATGTATTTTGAATTTATTCCACATGTGCAAGGTCAGCCTAATTTATCCCACATGCATAAGAGATGTTCCACACACCCCCACAGATGTCTATATATTGGAGATACTTGGATTTCATTACACATAAAATTTGTGGAGGCATTTTTCTTCTCCCTTGGATGGTGATGGAGCAATGTTCTTGGTTCTACGTTTAGGGCTTCTTGGTGCAACATCTTAGTGGAGTATTCTTGATGAAGTGTCCTGGGGTTGTGTGATATATGTGGTTGGCTGACGTTATGACTACTTTGCTAGTTGAACCATCCTGCTGATCGCCATAACGCCACCATTATTTATCTCTGTTTTTAACTTGTCTTGCATCAATCTATTGGTATGTTCTGTCTACATCTTACTTTAACTATGCCCTATAAGGTTAAAGTATATTTTCATCTTAGCATAAAAAATCTTCAAAATTTAACACATAATGCTACATCTTCTGCTTTGGAAGTTAAACCATCAAAAAAGTTAGAAATACCATTGAATAAATACAATGTAACAACATTTTCTCCTTTTTCTATTACTAGGTCTCCTTTAATGACCTTCGAGGTTTTATCTGTGAAAGTTGTAACACAACCTTCACTGCCTAACTGCCCTGTTTAAATCATACTTTTCTTCAGCTCTGGAGCATGCCTTAGCTCCTTTAATAACCATTGGTTTCAATTTTTCTATTTTACAAGAACTTTACCACATAAAATATGCAGAAACACAAAGACATAAAACATATAAAATAAGAGAGACAAAAATATATGTGGTTCACCCAACTTGGCCTATTTCCATGGAAACAACCAATCCTTCCTGTACATTATCCAGCAAAATGAAGAGACACAATCGACATCAGATCCGATGTAATATCCTCTTCTCTCTCACACAGTCCCGTTTGTGATTTCTCACTCAGAGTATACACACCATACACGAACGCAATACAATACCCTCAAACAACAGACAAGTTTCCTTCTAGGGTGAAAAACCCTAAATTAAACATAACTTCTACTGCAAAATCATCTACCTAATGAACGACCCATATTGACTATGAAATTACAACATTTTACAAGGAGATTTTACATATTTTTTTAGCCTCAGGGGTGCTTGCCCCGAAACCCCTTCCCAAGGGGGGCTCCAAAAGGCCGCTGACACCCCCCCAAGACCCCCCTCATGAAGATGAAATGACATTAAGAATAGGGTTCCAACATGGTGATACATATAAATAAAGAAGATAATCATGTTCCACACCCAACACAACATATGAATAAAAAAATTAATTAGACTAGGGTTTGATCATAAAAACACACACATACAAAGCAAATCATTTCTAAGACATTGTGGGGCTCTTACTTACACATTCCACGAAACCCTAATGAGTAACAATTTCAATATAGGAACATAAAAAACCCAATATTACCAACATTTAAAAGGTTCAAGACTTTATCCCTTATCATTCAACCCTAAGAAGTTAGTTTTTCGTGATCATATCAAAATCCTAAATATGATATCGTTAATAAAAAATTCAAATACAATATCCCTAAGCAGTTTAGGGTTTCAGACATTCACATTAGAATACCCTTCGGTTAGGGTTTTCCAAAACTTGTCTAGGGTTCTACAAAATCAATTAGAAATATGAGTGGGGTGGGTAGATTTATCAAGTGATGAATCACCTAGAATAAGAATCATTATGATTCAAATATAGATAGACATATTAAACAATGCCAAGTAAGATAATGTCAAAGATGAAAAAAACCTTTAATATAAATAAATCAATGTTTTAAGGCATACTTTGTTTCTTTGACAAACCTTGTCTTGAGAGGCCCTCCTTCATACTTCCCTGAGAGTATAACAATTCTTTTCCTAATCAAGACCATAGAGGGAGAAAGTTCATTAGTATTAATATAATCAAAACTCGAAATAAGTATATGAAACCAAAAAATGAGCCTAAAAATGAGATACTTATCTTGAGGATCTCTGTTTAGGACTCCCTACAAAGCTTTGAGGGATACCTAAAAACTTATAAACAAGAAAAAATGTATTTTCCAAAAAATATATTAAAGGCCTATAAATTATAAAACATCAAAAATATAAAATAAAATATCTAAAGCTACAAGAAAAGTACTTGGTAGTGTAAGTCTCTAATGTTAAATTCTCCAGAGCTTGACTTCCTTTGAGTTTCCTTCTTCAACAATGTTGGTCAAATATCTCTCTATTTTCTTGTTTACTCGATTTTTTGAGATAGTCACTCCTATAGTGACCCTTCTTATGGAATCGATATTATTATACCTTGGGACATGTCAACTTTATTCCTTGGCCCTTTATATTTCTTTCATTTATGTTCGAAATATAGGCATTAGGTACTCCTTCTAGATTGGAAGCTAATGAGATACTTAATTCCTCTTGACTCATGCAATCCATTGTTCTTCAAAGGTGGGAGCTACCATCCAATTATTAAATATGGCAGCAAATGCACCCCAAGTAGGTTTCAATCCTAATAGAGCATTGATCACGAGTTCTTTGTCTAGAACAATTTCATCAATGGCCAAAATATCATCCTTGATTATTTCTATATTCACAAACGAGGCCAATGTGTCTTATTTTGTCATATTTGTAGTCCTTAGCTCATTTTTCAAAGTAGCTACTCGACGAATGTTCTTAACAAAGCTGAATAACTTCGACAAGGCTTCATACATTTTGTGAGCATGGTCAATGTTGGCTATGAATGGGAAAAGGTTGTCCTTTATTCCCGCTACCATTAAAGTCATGGCCACCAATTTAGTTCCCTTTATTTTACTTTTTTTCACCATCAAAAGAATCCTTTGTAGGCTTCTTTTACTTTTTCCTTTCACCAGGTATAGTACCTTATTCTTTTCAAGGATGAGGCCAATTCTCTTCTTCTAGGACTTTGTAGTTTGAGGCTCCTTCAATTTTTTTTCTCCCTTGATTGTGTTAGACATCCTCCTAGAGTGTAGTAGACTCCTACCCCCGAGATGATCCTTCAAATTTGTTCCTTGATCAAGTGCTCGAGGACTTCATTTTTCTTCCTTATTTCAAACAAATCTCATGATATCATGTTAGAAAATCGAAAGTGCGTGAAATATTTTTCTTATTCTTGGAAAAATTACTTGTGATGTTTCTTATTATTACGATTATTTATATCTTCGTTTATTTTAGTTCATCAAGAAATTACCAAAGTAACATCACATAAAACAATAGACACTCGCATGCATGAACTATGCTGTGGGGAAACCCCCCTTAAGGGGAAAACCCTCCCTCGGCATATGCTCCATTAGTCCCATCCTCCCCGCCCATAGTTGGATCCTAAGTGGCCCATATTTCTACAACTCCCACAAAAGTTTGAATGATGGCCGTGATTAACCTCTACTTTCTTTTCATGTGCTTGTACAAGTCTATCATTATCTTCTTTAAAACTCCTTTATTTATTCCTATAAAATTCTCAATGTATCTTCCAAATCGATGAATATCCAACACAATGCAATGTGAAATGTCTCACCTAAACCAATTCACAGAAAACTAACGAACCTTAGTGTAATTCTTGGGAGGATACATCCCGCAAGATCAACCATTAACCAAAATACATGTATATCCATAATCGTAGCCTCATATAAACTCTCAGTAACAAAAGGTATAATAGTCGCATAAACCTCACTCTAGTTGGAGTAGAATCATGGATGCATAACCATACAAACTACAAAACATGACCTAATGTATAAATCCATACCAATGAAAATTTACTACAGCACCATCACAAGCATAAGTGAAAATGTAACCAAGCGTGAATGACCAAATCATTTTCAACATATAATCATCACACAAGAAAGCATACAAGGACACTACATGTCCTTGCCTCCCTTTTTCAACCAATTTTTATTTTTTTTATATAGGTGATTGACTTGTCCTCTATGGTTGGATCTAACCATCTTAATGCACCCTTAATCGTACATGATTACTTAATTTATTCCATATGATAATTTGTTATTTAAACTTCATAAAATATAATACAACCCTTATACTCTTATAATACCCTTGTTAAGTCACTTTCTTCCCCGTCTCACCAATACTCAATTAAAGCTTAAATTTTCACTACATCAGCACTGAAATTTCCGCTTTCCTACAATCGATTTTTCAAAGGGTTGGGGGGGTGTCGTGCTATCACAGGGGGCGTGCTTAATTACCTTATCTTTACCATGGTTAGCGCCACTGTATAAATGCATGGTGTATACATATGGGCTCCCCGCTACTACTGGTACCGCTGCTCACTTCTGAATACAGCTAATACTGACCCATTTTTCTTCACCTGGAATATATACAGACATAAAAGATTCTACTGGGTCGCACAAGTGTAGGCTTGTCAACCTCGCACTCACGTTCCTACTATCGATGTGGCGCAGGGGAGCAATTTGTTCACCCAACTTCCGGCATTTCCTTTGAATTGATAAGATTTTAGTGTAAAGAAGACACGAGATTAAGAATCGAGCCAGATAGCAGACATTTGTGCCACCATATTAAGCTATGTGTTGGGATTGTTCATTTGTTTTTAATTGCGTGAAAAATCCAACTCCTAGTTGTTCCATCGATGATATCGAAAGCATGATTTCATATGCGGTCGGAATTTAATGTTTCGATCTCTACCTGGATTTTCATGAGTCTCGGTTCCGTGCTTTTATTTTGTTTTTGGGAAACCCCAGAACGCCATTCTCCGGTTGAATTGACACTGTCATTATCGTCACCAGCTAGGGTTTCAACCGAACACAATTTTTTTCCACTTATCTTCCAGGTTTTTCGTTTCATCTCATTATCCTTCTCATATGACTTCTGCTTTTCGCCTCCACCCAATGTATGCCGCAACTCGTGAGGATTTTTACCAACATGTGTTCCGGCTTTCATGAAGGTAACTGCTCACATCTAAAATATTTTCTTTCATGGCTCCATGTCTTTCAGATTTTATGATGTATATCTTCTATGAATTTTTCCACAATGTTAAAAGACAACGTTTCTTCAGAACACGTTGATTGTTTCCTGTCTCCACATCCAAACCCAACGTTGGCTTCATGTCTATGTTTCTCCTTTTTGCATTCGTAGATTCTCGAATATGTGGTGAGGGTTTTGAACCGACAGAGCCAAACCCTCGAATCGGTTCAAGGCGTAAGTCTCTTCGAACTCGTTATGTTAGTTGAAACTCCCCACCGAACATTTGTCCTGATAGATGTGTATACATAGATACACAAGAACCAATTGTATTTATTTTTTCAAGGGGCCCATTTTGTCCGCTACGATGGACAACATTCTTATTCTTCGGCATATCTATTTTTCTCAGGATTTCTATTCGGTTTTCATAACTTTTTGACAGTAAACTCGACTTCCACCATTTCTATATCATACGATCTACCTGGCGTATCGACTTGATTTTTGCCTGTGCCTCTTCCAAGTGCGTATGGTATTTTTGTTTTCGTTACGTACACGCCCGGAAAATGAAATCGACCTCGCTAATTTGCATCACCTCCGGCAACGACCTAGTCCTTCCCCGATGCCGACCCCCCCTTTTTCTTTGGTGGGTTTCTTTGGTCATGGTGGTACTTCGCCGTACGTTCCACTCGTAAAATTTTCTTCGTTTTCCTACTGCTTTTACTTTGCAGTGTTATCACTGTGTTTTCCTTGAAGTTGTGAAAAGAAAGTATACCCTATAACCACAAACCAACCTTCAAGATGCAAAATTCAGCTTAACCGCATCCAAAGAGAGGGTTTCTTTTTTATAATTTATATTTATTTAGAAAACCAGCTAGTTATAAATCCAAGAGTTTGTTGCTTTTGTTTGAATGGTAAGAACTATCAACTAAGGGCAAGGTTGAATATTTTTAGTCCATTGGGCTAAGAGTCAAAGGATGGCTTTAATGATTTCTGCCCCACACACAAGATGGCTTTTTTGCCAGGCAAGATAGCCAAAACAAGAGAACAATCCTTAAAATTTAAAGTGGATGGAATGGATTCTGAAGGGCGAAAGGCACAAGAATCTTTCACCATGTTCAAAAAGAAAGAAATGAAATGATTACAACAAAGAGAAATGAAGAATTATCATTATATAATCGTGAAAGAATGTTTAAATTAGCAAGCAAGACATTTAAGAATTCGTGCTTAGTAACTACCGTAGAGGAAAATATTAAGAACAATCACATTTGAAACCGTATACAATTAAGTAAATTTCGATTCAATCATGTAAATTATTCAGAATGGACATAATGATATTATAAACTCCATATAAAACTTAAGACATAGGGTAAGACTTATCGAACCTGTACCGACACATGAACTTCGCAAAAGTCCCGAGCTTCAAATTGTCATTCAAAGAAACTACAAATAAATTCTCCAAAATGCTTTTATTCCAAAAAACTTCAATGTCACAAAGAAAGCAATAGAATCCACCTCAACTCTCTCTTTGAAGGTTTATTTATATACAAAATAATTGCAAACATTCCACACTATCTTAGCCTATAATTTGGGGTGACTAAGGAGTAACGTACAACAAATGGAGACAAATGTGGTCTCGTAGACAGTACAATAAGCAACTGCTGATGTGCCGTCTCTTTTCGTGGATGTGCTAGAGTGTAAGGTCGAAAATGGGCTCGTTGTCAGTTCTTTGGAGTAATTTTTTTTGCTTGATACCTTTGTCTTTATTGGATACTTCTTTAACTGGTGACCGATACTTTTCATCCGTACTTGGTTTCATCCTTTACTTGACAGTAAAGATAAAATTCTATTCGAAAATAACTTTTTTATAACTTCAAATATTTCATTCCACCATTGATTATTTGCATCATAGTCCTTTTTGAGCTTTCTCAATGTTTCATCTCGTCAGTGAGTTTGTGGTGTTGTGGCCTAATAGAAACATACTATTTTCATGTTCAGAGGAAGACCTCACTCTATCACAGACAAGCTCTCGCCTGCAATGTTGATTGTGGTATATTAGGAGAACAAGAAATCGTATTCTAGCATGAGCATTTATTTTCTTTACATAGGTTTCCAAGTCCATTATTTGATCCTTCAAAGCATAGGACTTGGTAACCCAACGTCCAACAAAGTTTTAAAATTTCTTTCCAAATATTGATATCAACCAAAATGTCGGGCAGTAATTTCTTTTCTCTAAATTTCGCATGAAAGTTCTTTGATGAAAACTTCTTTATCTCCAAAATCGTGCTTTGGTCCTATCTTCAACTTTAACACTGCAAGTTGTTGTTGTCCTCGGTGTTCTGCACCGACGAGCCATTGGGTCTGCCTTGTGCCTTTAATTCATTTCTCGGTTCTCGTTTATTTTCTGTCATTTTAACTCATTTTGTTCAAAAATAGCTTGAATAGAGGCCAAATGCCTCTTTATTAACCCAATGATGTTACCCCAAAGAATGTCATTTATTTCTTTGTGCTGCCTTCTCCAATGAAAGATCCTTCAAAGCTTGAACCAATTTTTCTAACCTTTTTATCTCCGGTGTTATCGTAAATCGTTCTCTTTGATGTAGTATCATATTTTTCCTCCAATTTTACCACTGTAAATTTTTGTTGTTTGGAGTTTCCGTGATCCTGAAATGAGACCTTTCCATCTCTGCTTTATTAATTCACTTCGTAATCGGTGCTATGGTTATTACTTAGGATGCATTTGTTTACCACTCGTTGTTGTAGCAATTCGTGTTTGATGTATGCCCGATAGTTTCTCGTCTCGAAAGTTTGTTCCAACTATTCTCCGTTTCCACTTAGTCGCTCACCATATTTAGGAGCAACTCCATTATTTCTTCTTGTGAATCTCCTTTTAGAACTTCTTGTCCGAGGGTGCCTTGAGGTTACAATTTCGTAATGCTCCTCGTTGGGCAGCTATGTCATCATCTTTCTTCTTTATTAATGCTCAATACTTTTAATGTCTTTAGAAGTGACCAAACCAATGATTTTGTTCTAAAGACTTTATTTCGTTTTTGTCTTCGTCCGTGAAGAGGCCTTCTCAATTTGCAACTCATGGCTTGTGTTATTCAATGAATCGGCAGCGTTAAAGCTACCATAGCTCCATTGGTAAGAGTAGAATAGACCATTTCCTCACTGTCTCAGAAGCCTATTCGGTCCAAGAGATGGATATCCTTTGCTGAAACTTCAAATTGGTTCTGATGTAATCACACTGGGTTGTGGGAAGTTTCTCTGCACCTCGTTTGGAAGTGGCTCATCAAAGATTTTTGCTCTTTGCAGCCACGTCGTAGCATTAGCCTTTCTTGATTATGGGGAGCCATCTTCATAATGATCATGCACAATTTCACTTTCAATGGACTGGCCCTTGCTTTAATAGCCATCAGTTGCCCTTTAATATCCCCCGTGTCCGTCTTTGGTGGTCCCAGAGGACACTCTCGTTGCTTAATTGCTTTTGCAAAGCCTTCCTTTCCGGCTTATGTTTGTTTCACTACTGTGCTGCCTTTGTCGACTATCTTCCCTTCCACCATCAAATACTCATCTATAATTTCTACATCCTGGAAGTGGATTCCGATTTGTGTTTTTTAGTTTGATGCGACCCGTGAGGTCCCTTTGGAGTGTGTGGTGTTCAGAACCCGCCTTCTTCCCTATTTCACATTTAATGGAGTTTGGCAATCGGGAACTTGTGTGTGCTTTCGTCCGTGTGAGAAACCGTGATTGTTCGTGCTTTGGAAGTTTGGTGGTTTCTCCGCCATGACCAAAGTTTCAATGACTCGATTTGGTGTTCCTTTTCCTTTGCCCTTTTTGATTCTCATCAGAACCTATAAACCGTTTCCGTACGTGTGTCAGAGTGGTTTCTAAAGAAGTGCCAATGTAGGGGGTATCCGTACTTGACCACATCGTTTCTAGGTCAAAGTTCTTTTCTCTCAACATCTTTCATAATTTTATTCATTTTGTCATTCTTCATTCTTCTCAACAAGTGTTCCTTCAACCCATTCATCTTCGATTGGTATACCGTTCAGATCAGAATTTTGTGGTGTATATACAAGGACTTATTCTTTAATCTCTTTTCACAAATAAAACCAAATGGGTCATAAGGAACCCAAATTGAAAGATATATTTTGGAACTTTCTTTGCAATAAAATTTCGCTTTTCTCTCTCGTCCCTAGAGTTATTATATGAAAAGTGACCCAATTGACTCTTGATCCAATTGGGCTTTTCTTTACACACAAAAATGGATCACATCCGAATTGTTCATTTTCCTATAGTATTCTGCGGCAAAACTTTATGGGCACGTATCTTGGTAATCGTATGGATGTAATTCACATCCATAAATTCCCGATGACCGTATGGTTTTGCGTCATCAATCTCTCAACTTCTTCTTATAAGTCCTTTTAAAGTTGCATATTCTTTATTTCCGTCATCGAGCCTTTGGGAGGGATTCTCACAATGTTAAGGTGATACAAATCGGTCAATGAATCTGCAGAAGAATAGGGAGAATCAGAGAAGAATGAATTATAAAATCAAAAGATGATCGCACTGGGTTTCCTTACATCAAGTTTTTTATTGTGAAAGGGAAATCAACAGATAGTAGATAATGAGATGATGTATGACCTATAACACGAAAACTTTTTCATCATCTAGTCTCATGAATTACCAGGATCTGGTTATTATGCATGAGGCAAAGTCAATATTTAATCTCAGAGGTTGCTCAGTAAAAATGGATAGCAAAACCAAGGTTATCTTCATCCACATATTCATCAAAGAACCAAGACAAAAGATACTATTTACACGAGCCTTCCAATGTATTGAAATAGTAAAAACCATAGGGAGAGATCCTTTTTGGTCGATGCTCAAAGAATACCCCGGCATGGATTTTAGCTTTTCCGGCGCTCAATCGTCGGTCTTCAATCAATTCTTCCATGGACAATGGTGCAGCTCTGGTCTCAAGGTTCAGTGTGAACAGCATTGATGGCCTGGTGAGTGAGTAGAACAGAACACTGTCAGTATTACTACTCTGCTTCTTGAGTTGGACTGGTGTTGAATGAAACAGTGGATAATTTCGGGGAAATAAATGATCAAGGGATGAGAGATACTGGGAGATTGGATTCTAACAACCTTATAAGATCTTGCCCTTTGAGTATTCATCTCTAAAGCGACAATAACTCAATAGTACTGACCAAATGCAGTCTTTGACTCTGAAATCTTCATTTTACCGCAGGTAAATATTCTAACCATGTGAGGGATATTCAGTTGGGAGTGATATTCAGTCGCTGTGGCCTGCACTGCTCAGGATTCAAAATGGAGTGTTTTTTGTTTTTCTCACAAAACAAGTGGACTTCTAAAATGAAGGGAATGGCACACTTGTAGGTTCAAAGAGCAATTGCATAGTTTTTTAAAACTGGGAAGATCTCATGATGATTTCCAACCACTAATTCAAAGAAAAACAAAGAAAACCCACTTTTTACCATGGCCATGTAGGAATGACAACACTGCTTTTTTAGAAGAAGACCTGTTCGTAACAGTAACAAAGATGGCGTGAATGTATCAATGACGTGTGCAATGGAATCTGGAGGAATCGGATAACACAACAATTTCTTAGTGAAATTGAAAATCAGGAATAGGAGTCACTGTTGCTTTTAACAATGAACAATAAAAACATGGGAAAATGGCTTTATTTACACTTAAAAGGTAGCTGCCTTTATGGGACATTGCCATCACGACGGCCGACGTGAGTTATTGCCTCCGTTGGGTGGTAAGCTGTAACCTGCATCGCTTTAACGAGGGGTATTAGCTCTGGGGCAAGCGATTCCACAAAAGTGATCGCCACGCGGAAGGTGAAATCGTACAACACCAACCGTTTCCGCTCGTTGGTGCTCTACAAAGGATGGCAGCGTGGTTCACGGGATCGTTGATCCTGAGGCTGATCCGATGGCTGAAGCTGGGATGGGGGAACATGCGAGGTTTCCAGTGTGGGCCTGGGCCGTGTTTTAAAACATTTAAAGTTTAATTTAATCACCTCGGGGAGGCGTTCTTAACAGAGGAGGGTAAGGTTATTAGAAGTTAATTCGGATAATTAACTAATCCCGTGTTTATATAGAAAAAAAAGGGAGTTGCGGCGGGTTTTGTCGTGGCGCGGTAGTAAAAGGTCATGCGAGATGCTAGGTGATGAGCCACGTTGCAGCCTTGTTTTCCTGCGATAGTTTAGAAAATAAAACTTCGGTTTTGTATTTTTGGGTTTAAACATACATATTGTATGTTCAAAGTTTGATTTTTTTTCACATATATTTTTATTATATGATAAATTAATTAATACAATTAACTCATAAAGTGGATTATTGCATAAAGGTATAATTAATCCAAAGCGGGCTTATATACAGGGTTTTCTTTTAAAATGCAACGTAAAACAATTACTTTGGTTAAACTATACAATAGAGGGGTTTTTGGATTATTTATAAAAGGGGAGTTATATACTTAGGATAGGGTATTTTACTAGGGATTTAGTGTAGAGTTAAATGTAAATACAGCAAAGACAAGGAAACTCAAATATTTTTGCACATCTAAGAAAGATAACAAGTAAATTGCAATATCTTATCTTCAACACTTAAACTTAATAGCAAGTTATCTTCGAGATTTTATGGAATTTGCATGTTTCTAAGCAAAATAGGATCTTACTTTAGGACAAGGTTAAAGATGGATGATTATAATGATGACTATCTTACACTTAGGTCTTTTTGATCATTAGCCGAGGGTCCGTCCCTCTGCATAAGGAAATTCCTTGAGCTCCCTTTGATTTCCAAATACCTTAGTACTTTGGGGAAATTATAACACTTTTGAGGGGAAAGTGATGAGGAAGTTAATGATTCGACTTTGGCTTGTCGTGATTTTCTCAAAATGGTATTTCCGTTTTAGTATTTGTGATGAAAGCAAATGATCAAAAACATGTATAAAGATTATCTATCGACAACACTTTCTATGTTATCATCTACCTACCCTATCTACTTAACACCTACCATTTTCTTCTTTAATAGGGGTGCATTTAGACTCTGTAAACCCTTTTCAATCTTTTTTTATTTTTACAAGTGCAAATCTATCTAATTTTCACTCTTATTACATCCAAGGGCTCAACAGAGTTGAACTGCTGAGCACCTTTTATTAACTTCACTTACTTTCATTTATTCCATTAAGATTAAACCCACATAGATATTTATTCTCTTCAATTCAACATGTAGCACTGAAATATGAGTAAGCTAAGTTTAAACAATGACTTATTCAAATGAATTGTATGTGTTAACACAGCCGCACACAATTTCTTTAATATAAATGAAATAGCAGTTAGTATTTGGATTTGTAGCACACTTTCTCCTTGGTCTATTTTTGCTTAGGTCTATTTCTTTCATTTTCTCGACCAATTTATTTTTCTCTACCTTGATTTTCCTTTAGGTATACTCTTTACATTTTTTAAATTTTTTTGATTTTTTTTGGTTTTCAAGAATATGGAACACTTTGCTTCCTGAAAAGGTTTGAACATATTCCATAGTTCAATCATTGACCTATGAAAAATGACACTCTATTGCATAGGAGTCTAACACCTGGGTTCACTGGGATGGCTTTTCTTGTGAAAAGCCAAGAATGAAGAAAGTTTGTTGCCTCAAAATGCCTTCAAACCTAATCTATGTAATCTCCTTCTTCTAGTAGCTTTATTGTATACATGATAGTGAACCCTGAAGCTTAGGCCTTCACCCCAAGCCGTACCCATGTTGTCACCATCCACTCAAAACTTAAAACTTTAGTTTTCAACAGAAATATTTCATTTTGTTCCAATCCCCAAACATGTATTCTGTCAGTTGAAAATCTTGAATTGAATATAGTCCTTTTCTACAACCTCAAATTCTGATCCGGAAACCTAAACACACAAAAATTTTCAAACCAACTTAATGAAAAACTAATTGAAAATTGAAACAAAAATGCTCAAAAATTTCGAGCTTATTAGCATCATTTACCTACCTATCTACTAAAAATCTTATTGAATCAAGTAATACAAAAATGCCAATGAAGCCAATCAAGTAGATGTAATAACAATGGTTAACTTGATTGCTTATGATCAAAATTCGAAGTATGTTATGATCATGTGCTCTTATAATAAATGAGGATGTGTAAAGGCTACTTTTGATGTATTTGATCCAGAGTAGCAGATGTTTGGCAAAGACGAAGCCCAAAAGACTCTCAACATAATCACATAGGATCAAGAAAACATGATGTATGTTATTTACTTCAGGCCTTCAATGACCAATTGTTCACCTGAATTATGAATATTAGACCATGAACTTATTTCTTCAATCTTGTGTTTGAAAGAATAATCAATTCTTAACATGCAAGTCAAAAGATGGTGGCACAATTTTCTCCTTGCTTTGGAGAAGGAAATACTTTGCAAGAATTTTTGTGACTTTAAATTGTGGGCTTAATTTAATTCTGAGAATGCAAAAGTTTAATTTCATTTTCATAATTTCCTAAAAATTATATCAAGAAGCCATTTTTTAACCTAGTGAGAACATTCTCTTGATTTAAAATGAAGAAAGAAAGCTCTTTATAAAATCCCCATCAAACCTAAGTTTTGATAACTCATCCCCCTAATTCATTTAAAATTTCATCAATGAAAGATCAACAAACTCCGTCATCCAAATATCACTATTAATGCTTTGGAATATGGATTAATGGTTGTACTGTTTCCGAAACTGAAACTCCTGATCTCTATCAACAATAGTCCTGATTGGAAAATGATATCAAAGAGTCGCAAGAACGATGCTCAATGCATGAGATTTTATATTTACAATTTTCGTGAGATAAATTAAAAACTACTCTAAGATATTTCTAAAACACACATACATTGGAAAACTCTATCAATTTAGAAAGAACATAATGTCCTGGATAAAAATCCAAGTTGAAAGCTCGGGTTCTTCCATATTGTTCTTCAAAGTTCATTCTTCCGTTGAGTCTAGTAGTGAAATTGATTTTGGAGTCACTGTGTGGATGATTTTAACCTTGTGTCCGATCACCGTCCACCATCATAGATCAGATTCAAACCTATAAAATACCCCGAGAAAATTGCAGTTCTCGTGAAACCAAATTTTGAGTATTTTTTATGATTATTTTGTTTTTTTTTTTTTTCTCGTGAATTTTCAAAACAACTTCTATGATTTTCTTAAGAGGCTTTAGATATGAGATTTAAACTTTTCTGAAGACTTATTAAACTAGAGAATCGATGAAATTTTTAAAACTGAAGCTTAGGTCATAACCAAATAAGAGATAGATCTAAGTTGGCAATATTTATTTACTTTGCAATTGCGCAGCAAAGAAATTTCAAAGGTTGTCCGGGCTAACTTCCACTTGTCTATAGTTTATGTGTCACAATAATACCAATGAAATGATTCAGATTCCTCAAAGATGTAGTCGTGCTTACTTGCTATCACCGTGTTTTCTTGAAGTTGTGAAAGTATATACCTTATAGTAACCACAACCAAACCTTCGATGCGTAATCTAGCTAATTCAAGACCTTGAGATACTTTCCCTTTATAATTTATATTTGTTCTTAGAAAAGTTTTTAGGTTAGTTATAAATCCAAGAGTTTGTTATTTTGTTTGAATGGTGGAAATCCATCAACTAAGTGGGCAAGGTTGAATATTTTGTATCCATTGGCCATATGAGCTAAAGGATGGCTTTAACGATTTCTATTCTACACACAAGATGCTATTTTTGCTGGTAAAAGATAGCCAAACAATAGAACAACTTTAAAATTTAAAGTGGATGTGAATGGATTTGAAGGATGAAAGGCAACAAGAATTTTTCACCATGTTCAAAAAGAAAGAAATGAATGATTACAAACAAAGAGCAATAAAGAATTTCTTATTATAGTAATCAAGAATGTTTAAATTAGCAAAGCAAGAGCATTTAAGAATTTTAAAGCTATAACCAATTTAGAGGAAAACATTAAGAACAATCACATTTGAAACTGAGCACAATTAAGTAAATTTTGATTCAATCCTTTATGTAAATTATTCAGAAATGGACACAATGATATTATAAATTGATATAAAACTTAAGATATAGTAGAAAGACTTATTGAACTCAAATAAATTCCCACACATGAATTCCAAAAGTCCTGAAGCCTAAAATTGTCATCCAAAGAAACCACAAATAAATTTCTCCAAAATGCTTTTATTCCAAAAACTTCAATGTTTGGTACATTGCATCCAGACCAACACTTTCTTTGAGGGTTTATTTATACACAAAATAATTACAAATATCTCTACACTATATTAGTCAGTAATTTGGGGTGACTAAGTGTAATTTACAACAATGGTAGGAGACAAATGGTCTCGTAGATAGCATAATAAGTGTTCCATTGACAAATGTTTTCTTTCGGTGACGTCGGAGGTATGTCAAAAGGGTTTCCGTTGGTCGTCCTTTGGAGTAATTTTTTTTTCGTTTTGCTGATACTCTCTTCTTTTGTTCTTTATTTATACTCTTCTTTAATCCGGTGACCGATACTTCTTTTCATCTCAGACTATTTCCATCTCATCATAGTAAAGATAAAATCTTGGTCAGAAAATAACTTTGCGAATTTCCAACATTTCATATTCCACCACGATTATCTCGGTATCACAGTCCTTGAGCTTCAATGCTCACCTGGCTTCTCATGAATTTGTAAAAGGTGGCTTCATTAGGAACAGATACTTTATTTCATGTCTCCAGATGAAATACAGATTCTTTCACTCTATCATAGATGTTTCTTCCATTGGTAATGTTGATTGTGGTATACTAGGAGAACAAGCACCGTATTTCGAGCATGAGCATTATTTTCTTTATATAGGTTTCAAGTCCATTACGTGATCCTCTCTAAAGCATAGGACTTGGTAACCCACCCAGTTCAACAAAGCTTGAAATTTCTTCTTAAAAATATTGATATCAACTAAAATGTCAGCACTCTTTTCTAAATTTTGAAAGATGGAAAGTTCTTTTTGATGAAAACTTCCTTATCTCCAACCCATATTGTCCTATCTTCAATCCACACTGCAAGTTGTTGTTTTGGTCTCGGTGTTCAAAAATTGGATTGAGTCGATCGTCTGCCTGTGCCCGCCTTAATTCATTTCTGTTCGTTTTATTTCTTCTTGGGCTATTTTAACCAACTCATTTTAGCTAAAAATAGCTTAAATAGAGGGCCAAATGCTTCCTTTATTAACTCAATGATGTTACTCAAAGAATGTCATTTATTTTCTCTTTAAAGGCTTTTCCAATGAAAGATCATTTTCCAAAGCTTGAACCAATTTTTTCTAACCTTTTATCTTCGGTGTTATCAAGAACTCATTTTGATGTATCACATTTTTTCCTCCAATTTTACTAATCAGTAATTTTGTTGTTTGGAGTTCTCATGACCCTTGAATGACTTATATCCTGTTTTATTAATTCATCGCAACTCGTGCTTGTTGCACCGGGATGGCCGTGTTTGCTGACCGTTGTTGTAGCACCGTGTTTGATGGCGTCCGATAGTTTCTCGTCTCGCAAAGCTTGTTTCAATTCCTTCTCCGTTTCACTTAGTCGCTCACCACATTAGGAGCAACGATTATTTTCTTCCTGCAGAATTCCTCAGAACTTCTTGGTCCGAGGGTGCCTGATATCGGCAATTTTAGCCGCTCTCAAAGGCAGCTATGTCATCATCTTTCTTCTTTATTAACGTTCAATACTTTTAATGTCTTGGGCTACACCCAAACCAATGATTATGTTCTAAAGACTTTATTCTCGTTGTTCTTTTGCCTCGTGAAGAGGCCTTCAAATTTGGTAATTGGTGCAATGTTATTCAATGAACCTTGCTGCTAAAAGCCGCCATAGCCTTATTGTGAAAGAGTAGAATAGGACCATTTCCTCACTTTGTCCGTGTAGCTCCATCCGGTCCGCAGGATGGATATCCTTTGCCAAAACTTTAAAATTGAATTAAGTGTATCAGGTCAAGCGGGCTTGGCAATTTTTGCTTGAAGTGCCTAACAAGATTTTGCCTGGTGAAAGGTCAAACATTGACATTAGCCTTTCTTGATTATGGGAGCCATCTTCATATACCGATCAATACATCATTTTCAATGGATCATTCTTTGCTTTAATATTAATGAAGGGTTCTTTTAATATCCTCAGGTTCTGCCTTTGGTGGTCCGAAAGAGGATACTCCCCGTGTTGCTTAATTGTTTTTTTGTAAAGCCTTCCTTTCTCTCAAGTTTATGATTGTTTCACTTGTCATGTCAGCTTGTCGACCATATTCCCTTCCATCATCAAATAATTCATCTATACCCTACATCCGGCTGTGGTCTGATTTGTGCTTTAGTTTGACGGCACTGTGAGGTCCTCGAGGTGTGTATCCGGAACCTCGCCTTCTTCTTCCCTATTTCCACATCTAATGGAGCTTCTGTAACTCGGAACTTCAGTGCTTTTGCCTTGTGGGAGAAACCCCGTGATTGTCTGTGGCTTAAGCTCAGGGTTTCTTCGCCATGACCAAAGTTTCAATGACCTGGATTGCAGGCCCTTTTCCTTTTCCTTTGATTCTATCACAATCGATAAACTGCCTGCATCGTGTACGTAGAGTGGTTGTCAGCATGCCATCAGAGGGGCACCGCATTTGACCACACGTTTTCTAGGTCAAATTTTCTCAACATCTTTCATAATTTTATTCATTTGTCATCTTCACTTTCTTCAACAAGTGTTCCTTCAACCCATTCATCTTGATTGGCATAACGTTTCCAGACTGTGAATAGACCTTGTGGTGTATATAAGGGATGACTTATTCTTAACTTTTTACAATAAACCAAATACTGCAGAAACCTAACGGAAAAATATTTGAACCTTTTAACAGTCCAGTTTCTCTGCCTCTAGACAAGCGTATGAAAGGACCTAATTGACTTTGATCCTTAAATTACTTTCTTCTTTGTTACTTGCAAAATGGATCACATCCTAATTGTTCATTTGTCCGTAGACCTTCGGCAAAAATCCTCATGGGCAATATTCGAGAATCGTATGGATGTAATTCAGCATCCATAAATTCTCAAGGATCGTATGGTTTTGATACAAACACAAATCCTCAACCTTACAAGTCCTTGAAAGTTGCAATATTCTTTATTTCTGTCATCGAGCCTTGGGGAGAGATTCCTCATGGTCAAAGTTGTCACAGGATATACAAACTCAACAATGAATTCACAGAAGAATAGGGAGAATCAGAGAAGAATGAATTATGGGGGACCAAAAGATGATCTGACCAAGCCTTTTAGCATCAAGTTTTACGTGAAAAGGGAATCTTTTTGAATGACAGATAATGATGATAGATGACCGTAGGAATATTTAAAAACTTTTTTCATCATTCATTCCCATGACCTGGTCAGTGATCTGCTGCTATGAAGGATGGTGTCATAGTTAATCCCTGGTAGAGGTTGCCAGGTAAAATGACAGCAAAACCAAGGTTATCTCATCCACATTCACCGTGTTGAACTTATTAAAAGATACTATTTACAATGAGCTTCTTACCAACAGTTATAAAACCATAGGGAGAGATCCTTTGGTCGATGCTCAAAATATGAAATTCTCGGCATGATTTTGCTTTTCCGGGGTCAATTGCCTGGAATTTCTCAATCAATTCTTTCATGGACAATGAAAGTTAGTTCTTGTCCGGTTCAAAGTGGTATTGCATTGATGGTCTGGTATGATAGGAACAGGTATTGACCAAGCTGTGGGACATTACTACTCTTTGAGCTGGATCATAGTTAGAATGTGCATGTTAAAGTGGACACTGGAACAAATGACCCAAGGGATGAGATACCTGGAAATTCGATTCTACAACCCTATAAGATCTTGCCCCTTTGAGTATTCACTGGGCAGCTGTATAATAACTCAATAGGACCCTCATCAAATGCAAGTCTTTAATTGGAACTTATTCTCACCGCAGGTAAATATTCCAATTCACTATGTGAGGAGCATTCATGAGTGATATTCAAAGTCGATGTGGCCTCCATTTTGGTTCTTGGATTCAAAATGAGGTTTTTGGTTTTTCTCACAAACAAGTAAGATTTCTAAAATGAAGGGAATTGGCACCCAGGTTCAGTGATAATTACACAGCTTTTTAAACCTTCCTAAAGATCTTGTTGATGATTTTTAACCACTAATTCAAATGAAAAAACAAATAAACCCAGTTTTACTTGCAACAAGTGAATGGGATAAACACCGTTTTTTTAGAACAATTCGTTCGTAACAGTAACAGTGACATGGAATGTACTTCAATACTTACAAGAAAGGACCCTTGAGTGAATTTGGAGAATAATACCAATTCTCATGAAATTTGAAAATTGTAGCAGTGAGCGATTGCTGCTTGGCCAATGAAAATAATGTTAAAAACACAAAAATGGTTTTATTTACAATTTAAAGAAGGTTTTGTGTTTTCCGAGGAGTGACCGACCGACGTACGTCGAGACGTGAGGCCAAGGTCGGGCGATGGTAAGCAGAACCTCGCACCGCTTTGGTCGAGGTGGCATTAGTTTGGAAGGTGCCGATTCCACAAAGTGATTGCCACGTGGAAGGTGAACTTTACAACACCACCCGTTTCACTCGTTAAAGTTTCACAAAGGATGGGTAGTGGCTCACGTGATCAACATCCCGCGAGGGGTTGAACCGACGGCCACGCGATGGGGGACAAGCGAGGTTTCAGTGTGGGCCTGCCGGGTTTTAAAACATTTAAAACATCGAATCACCCACGGGAGGCGTTCAATAGGCGGAGGGTAAGGTTATTGTTAATTCGGACAATTAACTAATCCCCGTGTTTACATAGAAAAAAGGGATTTGTTGCCGTGTTTTGTCACGCGGTAGTAAAAGGTCGTTAAATAGATGCTGGTGTGGATGAGCCACGTTGGCACGGTTTTCTCAAGTTTAGTTTAGAAATAAAACTTTTGGGTTTTGTATTTTTGCCTAAACACATATTGTATGTTCAAAGTTTGATTTTTTTTCATATATATTTTTATTATATGATAAATTAATTAATACAATTAATTCACCATAAAGGTGATTATTGTATAAAGGTATAATTTAACCAAAGGGCTTATAGTGGTTTTCTTTAAATGCACGAAAACAATACTTAATAAAACTATATAATAGAGGGGTTTTTGGGTTATTTATATAAAAAGGGAGAGTTATATATACTAGGATAGTATTCTACTAGGATTTAGTAAAATAGAGTTAAATGTAAATATGGCAAGGACAAGGAAACCTGAAATATTTTTGCACATCTAAGAAAGTGATAATCTCTGAAGTAAATTGCAATATCTTATCTTCAACACTTAAACTTAGAATAGCAAGTTATCTTGAGGATTTTATGAATTTTTATATGAGTTTCCCAAGAAAAATAGGATCTTACTTAGACAAGGTTAAAGATGGATGATTATAATGATGAATTATCTCAAGTACTTAGGTCTTTTTGATCATTAGGCCGAGGGTCCGGTCCTCCCTCCGTGCTTTCTAAAGGAAATGCCTGAGCTCCCTTTGATTTCCAAATACCTTTATACTTTGGGGAAATTAGTAACACTTTTGAGGGGAAAGCAGGATGATAAGTTAATGATTTCGAATTTACCGTGATTTTTCTCCACAGTACTTCGCTTAGTATTTGTGATGAAAGCAAAGGATCAAAACATGTAGCGAAAGACTATCACCGTATAACACTTACCGTTCATCTACCTACCCTATCTACTTAACACTACCATTTTTCTTCTTTAATAGGGGCATATTTAGACCTGCAAACCCTTTTCAATATTTTTCTTTTTAAGAAGGTAAATCTATCTAATTCTACCCTTATTACACCCAAGGGGCTCGTATTGAACTGCTGACATATTTCTTATTAACTCTACCTATTCACTTATCTACCAAGATTAAATCGTTTGGCTAGATATTTATTTCAATTCACAACATGAAATTGAAATATGAGTAAGTCAAGTTTAAATGCTTGACTTATTCATGAATTGTGGCAGTTGCCTGACAGCCGCACACAATTGCTTTATTGCTAAAAATGAAACAGTTAGTGGTATTTGGATTTGTACACTTTCCTTGGTCTATTTTTTGTTTAGGGTTCATTTCTTTTCATTTTCTTACTCAATTTATTTTTCCTTACTCCTTTGATTTTCAGGGTATACCTCTTTCTTTAAATTTTTTTGATTTTTTTGTTTTTCAGAATATGGAATACCCCAGTTTCTGGAAAAGGTTTGAACATATCTCTCATAGTTCAATCAATACACCTCATGAAAAATGACACTTATTGGTATAAAATGAGTCTGTTAAAATGTATGCCCCCAAAATGCTTTCAAACCTAACTATGTAACTCTTTCTAGTAGCTTTATTGTATATATGATAGTGAAACTTTTGAAGCTTAGGCTCTACCCCCAAGCCCCGACTCCAAGAAGTCACCATCCACTAAAATCAAACTTGTTTTGGCTGAAATCTTTCTGCCTTGTTCCAATCCCAAACACAAGGCCCACGGGGTTGGTAAATCTTAAATTAACATAGGTCTTTTTCTACAACTCAAATTCTGATCCTAAATCGAACAACACACAAAAATTTTCAAACCAACTTAATGAAAAACTAATTGAAAATTAAAACAAAAAATGTTCAAAATTCTAGCTTATTAGCACTATTTACCTACTCTAATTCAGTAAAAATCTTTATTGAACTGTGTAACACAAAATGCCAATGAAGCCAATCAAGTAGATGGGTCATTTAAATGGTTAACTTGACGTTACTTATGATCAAAATTGGAAGAGCAACATATGATCATGCCTTATAACAAATTACATGATGTGTAAAGGCTACTTTTGATGTATTTGATCCTTATAGAGAAAACATGTTTCATGCATTTGGGCTCAAAAGATTCTCAATATAATCAAGGGTAGGATCAAAGAAAAGTACGATGTATGGGCAATATTTACTTCTAGGCCTTCAATGACTAATTGTTCACACCTGAATTATGAATATTAGACCATGAACTTTTTCTTCAATTTTGAAAGTTTTAAAAGAATAATCATTTCAATATGCAAGTCAAAAGATAGTACAATTTCTCTTTGCTTTGGAGAAGGAAGATTTTCAAAATATTCTTTAGGATTTCGGAAATTGTATGACCCAATTTGAGAATGCAAAGTTTAATTTCATTTTCATAATTTTCGCAATTATATCAAGAAGCCATTTTTTAACTTCTGAGTATAACATTCTCTTGATTTGAAATGAAGAAAGAAAGTTTTATAAAATCCTCATCAAACCGAAGTTTTGATAATCATCCTAATTCATTTAAAATTTCATCAAATGAAAGATTTTCTCCACAAACCCTATCATCCATCACTATTAATGCCTTTGGAATATGGATTATTCGTGTGGAATTGCTCTCAAACTTGAAACTTCTGGATATCTCGATCATGTTGTCTTGATTGGAATGATATCAAAAGAGCTTTAAGAATGATGCTTCAAATGCATGGAGATTTTATATTTACAATTTTCAAAAGAGATAAATTAAAACTACTCTAAGATCTTTCAATATAATATACATTGAAAACTCTATCAATTTAGAAAGAACACAATGTCTTGGACAACAATCTGTTGAAAGCCCGATCTTTCCATATCGTTTTTCCAGGTTCATTCCTCTGTTGGAGTCTTAGTAGGAATTGATTTTGGAGTCACCAGTGGATGATTTTAACCTTGTAAACCGATCAACCCACCATCACATCAGATCTAAAATCAGAACAATCAAGAAAAAGTTAGTCTTCTTCAGAAAAACCAAATTTTGAGTATTTTATGATTATTTTGTTTTTTTTTTTAAAATTTTCAAAACAATTCTTATGATTTTCATAGCTTTAGATATGAGATTTAAACTTTCCGAAAGACTTATTAAACTAGAGAATCAAGGAAATGTTTTAAATTTAAAGCTTAGGTCGTTAAACTAAACATAGACAGACTAAAGCAAACATTTATTTACTTTTGCAATTGGCAAAAAGATACAAAAGCAATTTCAAAGGCTACTCTAATAACTTCGTACCGTCTATAGTTTATAAAATAAGAAATAATAACAATGAAATGATTCAACCTCAAAGATGGTCACCATCACTATGTTATCACTGCCTTCGAAGTTGTGAAATGAAAGTATACCTTGTGTAACCACAAACCAACCTTTCAGACGTTAATCTAGCCAATCGGTATCCGTAGAGTGGCCTTTCTTTATAATTTATATTTAAGCGAAGAGAAAGTTTACACAGATATAACCAAGAGTTTGTTATTTTGTTTGAATGGTGGAACCATCAACTAAGGGCAAGGTTGAAGATTTTTAGTCCATTGGGCTATGGAGTCAAGCATGGCTTTACCGGGATTTCTATCTACACACAAGATGACTTTACAGCAAGATAGCCAAAAGAGAACAATCCTTAAAATTTAAAGTGATGGAATGGATTTTAAGGGATGAAAGGCAAGCGTAAGAATCTTTCACCATAACCAAAGAAAGAATGAAATGATTACAAAACAAAGAGCAATGAAGAATTATTTATTATAGTAATCAAGAATGTTTAAATTAGTAAAAGCAAGACATTTAAGAATTGCACATAACCAATTTAGAGGAAAAAACATTAAGAACAATCACATTTGAAATCGTAGCAATAATTACAAATTCTATCTAATCCTTTATGTAAATTATTCGTAAATGGACATAATGATATTATAAATCGATATAAAACTTAAGAAATAGGGTAGAAAGACTTATTGAACTGCGTCCCACATGAATCGCAAAAGTCCTTCGTAGCCTAAAATTACGTCCTGTTCACAAATAAATTTCTCTAAAATGCTTTTATTCCAAAAAACTTGTCGCCACAAAGAAAGTAACAGAACCTACCCTCAACACTTTTATGGGTTTACGTATACACAAAATAATTGCAACATTCTGCCACTACTTTCAGGCCTACAATTTGGGTGACTATGAGTACTTACAACAAACAGAGACAAATGGTCTCGTACAGCATAACAAGTAACCGCCGATGTGTCGTTTCTTTCGTGGATGCGTCGGCGGTAAGGCCGGTGCGTTCCGTTGATGTCCTTTGGAGTACCCTGTTTGCTTGCTTGATACTCTTTGTCTTTACGGATACTCTTTAATCTGGGTGACCGATACTCTTTCATCCGTACCTAGGCCAGCCAGTTAGGCAGGCCAGGGTCAGGGCCAGGCGAGAAGGTGTTAGGCCAGGGGGCCAGGCTAGGCCAGGCCAGGACAGGCTAAGGCCAGGCTGTGGCCATAGGCCAAGGCCAGGCCAGTAGGCCAGGGCCAGCAGGCCAGGGCCAGGCGAGGGCCAGGCTAGGTTAGGGCTAGGTTAGGACAGGCTTGGGCAGGTTACCAGGCTCACTGCTTGCGATGGTAGGCAGGTTGAAGCAGGCTAGGCTAGGTTAGGCTAGGTTAGGTTAGGTTAGGTTAAGCTAGGTAGGGTAGGACAGGTAGGCAGGTTGTGCTAGCCAAGACAGGCTGCTAGGTTAGGTTAGGTTATTAGGTTAGGTTAGGTCAAGAAGAAATAGGCTAGGCCAAGGCAGGGGCGCGTAGGCTACGAGGAGCAGTAGTGTCAGGGACAGGCTACAGAGCACAGGCTAGGCCAGCCAGCCAGCCAGGGCAGGCCAGGCCAGAAGCCAGGGTTGCTCAGGCAGGGCAGGTTGTAACAGCTTGTACCAGCCAGGCCAGGGCACAGGTCAGAGTGGGCCGCCGTAGGTCAGGCAGGCAACCATAGTGTCAGGCTTGTGTTGTACAGCGAGGCCAGGGCAGGGCCACGCTTGGCTAGGCCTAGGCAGCCTAGGCCAGGCTAGGCCAGGGCCAGGATGGTGCAGGCTAGGCAGGTCAGGCTAGGCTAGGAACAGCCAGGTTAGGCTAGGGCCAGGGCCAGGTCACAGCCAGGCTAGGTCAAGGCCAGGCTAGGCTAGGCTAGCGCTCAGGAGCAGACTAGGCTAGGTCAGGGCCAGCCAGGGCTGTTGCTCAGCGCAGGGCAGTGGCCAGGTTAACCCGTGCAGGACAGAAGCAGCCAGGTTGTACCAGGCTGTGCCAGGGTCAAGCCAGGGTTGTGCCAGGCTAGGCGGCCGCGCGTGCTGGTTCGGGCAGCGCAGGCCAGGCCAGGCCAGGGCCAGGCCAGGCAGGCCAGGCCAGGGTTGCTGTAGGCCAGTAGGCCAGGGTAGGCTAGGCTAGGATAGGTTAGGATAGGTTGGGCTAGGATAGGTTAGGTTAGGGTAGGTTAGGTTATGTTAGGTACCGTAGGTTAGGTTAGAAGTTAGGCTAGGTTGGCCGCTAGGGTAGCGTAGGCAGGGGTAGGTTAGGTTAGGTTAGGTTAGGTTAGATAGGCTAGGCCATGTTAGGCGCCTGTAGGTTAGGCTAGGTTAGGTAGGCTAGGTTAGGTTAGGCTACGTTAGGCGAGGATAGGTTAGGCTTGGATAGGTTAAGGAGGCTGGGGTTGTGGTTAGGTTAGGTTAGGCTAGGTTAAGTTAGGGTTAGGGCTAGGCCGGGTTAAGCTAGGGTAGGTTGGGTTAAGCTAGGTAGGTTAGGTTAGGTTAGGTTAGGTTAGGCTAGGCTAGGCTAGCGCCGTAGGGTAGGGTAGGTTAGGCTAGGCTGGACGTAGGCTAGGATGGGCTAGGGTGGGCTAGGCTAGGCGAGGCTAGGCCATGATAGGTTAGGTTAAGTTAGGTTAAGTTAGGTTAGCTTAGGTTAGGTTATGGTAGGTTAGGCTAAAGATAGTTTAGGGTAGGGATAGTTACGCTAGGCTAGGCTAGGCTAGGCTAGGCTAGTTAGGCAGGGCAGGTTGTGCCAGGGTACTCGCAGTTAGACTAGGCTAAAGCATGTTACGTTAGGTTAGGCTAGGCAGGGTAGGCTAGGTTAGATTGGGCTAGGTTAGGCAGGCTAGGTTAGCTTAAGCCAGGGCCAGGGCTAGGCTAGGCTAGGGTAGGCTAGGCTAGGCAGGCTAGGGTAGGCTGGCGCAGCCCAGCCAGGAGGTTAGGATATGGTAGGTTAGGCAAGGATAGTTAGGTTAAAGTTAGGCTAGGCTATGGTAGGTTAGGTTAGACTAGGCTAGGCTATGGTAGGTTAGGTTAGGGTAGGGTAGGGCAGGGTAGGTTAGATTGGGCTAGGTTAGGTAGGCCAGGCTGGCTGCATCAGGTTAGGGCCAGGCCAGGCCAGGCCAGGCTGCACCAATGCCAGGGCCAGGCCAGGCTGGCCGCCAGGCTGTATCTCACGTTAGGCCAGGCCAGGCCACGCCAGGACAGGCCAGGCCAGGATAGGCCACGCCAGCCTGTGTGATAGCCAGACAGGGCCAGGCCATGGCAGGACATGCCAGGCCAAAGGCTGCCAGGGCCAGGACAGGAAGGCTTGTGCCAGACAGGCCAGGCCAGGCAGGCCAGGCCGAAGGCAGGCCAGGGCAGGCCAGGGCAAGCCAGGACAGGCTGTGTGTGCAGGCTAGGCCAGGCCAGGCCAGGCCAGGCCAGGGCCAGGCAGGCCAGACAGGGGTGCCAGGCTACGCAGGCAAGACCAGGCTAGGTTGGGCCAGCCAGGCCAGCCAGGGAGGGCAGGCTAGGCCAGGGCTAGACCAGGCCAGGTTTAGGTTAGGCCAGGCTATGTTATGCTAGGCCAGGTCAGTTAGGTTAGGTTAGGTTAGGTTGTGTTGCCAGGCCATGTTGTGGCTGCCTAGGCAGTTAGGCTAGGCCAGGCAGGCCAGGGTTAAGTCAGGGCAGGGTTAGGGCAGGCCAGGTTGTGGGCCAGGGTGTGCCAGGCCAGGGCAGGCAAGACCACACCAGTTTAGGCCAGGGCAGGCAAGACCACACCAGTTTAGGCCAGGAAGCTAGGCCAGGCCAGGCAGGTTAGGTTAGGCCAAAGGACAGGGCCAGGACAGGCTGTGTTAGGCTAGGCTAGGCTAGGCTATGTTATGTTAGGCTAGTATAGCTTCAGGTTAGGTTAGGTTAGGGTTAGGGTTAGGCTATGCTAGGTTAGGCTAGGCCGTGTTAGGCTAGGTTAGGTTAGGCTTGGCTAGGCTAGGCTAGGCTAGCCAGGCTAGGCTAGATAAGATAGGGTAGGTTAGGTTAGGTTAGGTTAGGTTAGGCTAGGTTAGGTTAGGCTTGGCTAGGCTAGGCTAGGGTAGGCTAGGCTAGGTAGGCTAGGCTAGGCTAGGGTAGGCTAGGCTAGGTTAGGCTAGGCTTGCCAAAACTTGTTGGTGTGCTTCCGCCCCACCATGATGATATTGAGTTTGTTTACCTCTATCTGATCTTTTCCCATATGTATCCTACCCATGGAGTTTCAAACATGGAAGTATCTCTCATGTGGTCAATGAGGTGCGAAATGTGAATAGAGACCATAGCAAGACTGATGCACACATTATACATTTTTGTACACTCTATGTCTAGGATGACACGTGTCCAACCACTTGATCTCGGGATCAATTTCTAGCAAGGTTTCACCCAACCGACATTGGCCGCTGAAACTAAATTTCGTTAGTATATGACTCTTCTTCGAGTCCAAGAGACATTTTGGACCTCCAACCGACTTTGAGTCACGTTGAAACTATCTTTGGTGTTAATATATGACTCTCTCGAGTCCAAGAGAGTGTTTCAAACCTCCAACCCACTTCGGGTTCGCTTAAACCAACTTTGGGTTGGTGTGTGACTCTTTTGAGTCCCTATAGAGGTTTCATACCTTCCGAGCCGACTTCAGTGTTAGCCGTGAGTGATGTCCTTATGACTCAAATTTTGTTTTGAAATAAATAAGCCGTATGAAGTCAAGTTACGGTGGGATGACGCACGATGTTTGGAGGGCACTAGAGTGGATGGAGTTCTTTCCCCTAGTTGAGAGAGTAGATGTTAATTTTGGGAAACTAGGGTCTAAAATCCATGATGTCATGCTCAAATGATGATGCCAATATTTTTATTGGATTCCTCTTTCAGTAGAGGTGCAAGATCAATCCAAAGATCATCTCATCGGATGAGTAGAACATGTATTTTAAATTTATTCCACATGTGCAAGGTCAAAATTTAATTTCTATCCTACATGCATAAGAGATGTTTCACACACCCCCATAGATGTCTATATATTGGAGATACTTGGATTTCATTACACACAAAATTTGTGGAGGCATTTTTCTTCTCCTTGATGGTGATGGACAAATGCTCTTGGTTCTACGTTTAGGCTTCCTCGGTGCAACATCTTTGTGGAGTACATTTTTGATGAAATGTCCCGGGGTTGTGTGACATATGGGTTTCGGTCGACCTTAGCAGAATACTTTTTTCCGGTTACACCGTAACGCTCAACAATTTAATAAAAGGCCAGCTAGGTTATGACAGGGAAGGTTAGGCTAGGCAGGTGGTGCGACCAGGAGAAGCCACACATTAGGTTAGGCTAGGCAGGCAGGCTCAGGTTACAGACTGGGTCAGGTTAGGGCAGGCCAGGGTTAGCCAGGCTCAGGCTGAAGAAGGCCGTTAGGCTAGGCAGGCTAGGCTAGCAGGCTAGGCAGGCCAAAGTAGGTCAGGCTAGGTGAGGCTAGGATATACAGTTTAGCGTATTTATAGTTAGGTTATAGGGTTAGGTCAGGCTCAGGGTGCAGGTTAGGCCAGACCCTAGGCTTGTGCCTGCAGGTTAGGCTAGGCAGGGCAGGGGTAGTGGGGAGAAGCAGACTTGGGCTTGTGCTTGTGCAGGCCATTGGCTTAGACCAGGTTAGCCAGGTGCTGGGGCTGAATGTGACCAACAGCATGGAGCAGGCTGGTGAGCTGGCTGAAATGATGCCAGGCCAGCAGGCCAGGCGGCAGCAGGCCAGGGCAGCTTGGGCAAGCCAGGACAGGCTGGGGCAGTGGCAGGCTAGGCCAGGTCATGTGGTTAGGCTAGGCCAGGGGTTAGGCAGGTCAGGACAGGGTGGCCAGGCTACAGGGCAAGACCAGGCCAGTTACCAAGCCAGGCAGGCTAGTGGGAGGCCAAGCAGGCTAGGCCAGACTAGGCCAGGCTAGGCCAGACCAGGCTGCGCTGTTAGGCCAGTCGGTCGGCCAGGCTAGGCGGCTAGGTTGCGCTGTGTCATGTTAGTTGGCCAGGGCAGTTAGGCTAGGCTTGTGGGGTAGGTTAGGGTTAGGTCAGGGCTAGGCTAGGTTAGGGCCAGGGTGTGCTATAGGCCAGGCAGGCAAGACGCACACCAGCCTAGGCCAGGAGGTTGGGGGCCAGGCCAGGGCAGGCATGTCAGTTAGGCCAGGACAGGCTAGGCTAGCCATGTTGAAACAAAGGCTAGGCTAGGCTACAGGTTAGGCTAGGTCAAAATAGGTTAGGTTAGGGTTAGGCTATGCCAGGTTAGGCTAGGAAAGGTTAGGCTATTAGGTTAGGCTAGTCAGGCTAGGCTAGGCTAGGAGACAGACAGGGGTAGGCTAGGTTAGGTTAGGCTAGGCTTAAGCCAGGGTTAGGCTAGCCTAGGTTAGGTTAGGCTAGGTTAGGCTAGGCTAGCTAGGCTAGGCTAGGCTAGGCTAGGCTTGCCAAACCCGTTGGTGTGCTTCCACCCCACCATGATGATATTGAGTTCGTTTACCTCTATTTGATCTTTCGCTTCATATGCATCCTACCCATGGAGTTTTAGACTCATGGGAAGTATCTCTCATTTGGCCAATGAGGTGGGAATGTGAATTGAGACCATAGCAAGACTGATGCACACATTAGATATTTCCGTACACTCTATGTCTAGGATGACATATGCATCCAACCACTTGATCTCAGGATCAAGTCTAGCGAGGTTTCGTACCTCCAACCGACATCGTCAGTTGAAACTAAATTGGGGTTAGTATATGACTCTCTCGAGTCCAAGAGATATTTTGGACCTCCAACTCCACTTTGAGTCGTTGAAACTATCTTCGTGTTAATATATGACTTTCTCGAGTCCAAGAGAGGTTTCAAACCTCCAACCAACTTCTCGGTTCAGCTTAAACCAACTTTTGGGCCGGTGTGTGACTCTTTGAGTCCCATAGAGGTTTCCGGGACACTTCCGAGCCGACTTCAGTGTTAGTCGTGAGTGATGTCCTTATGACCCAAATTTTGTTTTGAAATAAATAAGCCAAGATGCGCGTTATGATGACGCACGATGTTTTGGAGGGCACTCGTAAAGATGGAGTTCGCTCCCTAGTTCAGAGAGTGTGTTAATTTTGGGCAACTAGGTCTAAAATCCATGATGTCATGCTCAAATGATGATGCCAATATTTTTATTGGATTCCTCTTTCAGATAGAGGTGCAAGATCAATCCAAAGATCATCTTGATCTGATGAGTAGAACATGTATTTTGAATTTATTCCACATGTGCAAGGTCAGCCTAATTTATCCCACATGCATAAGAGATGTTCCACACACCCCCCCACAGTATGTCTATATATTGGAGATACTTGGATTTCACATACACACAAAATTTGTGGAGGCATTTTTCTTCTCCCTTGGATGGTGATGGAGCAACGTACTCTGTTTCACGTTTAGGGCTTCTTGGTGCAACATCTTGGTGGAGTATTCTTGATGAAATGTCCTGGGGTTGTGTGATATATGTGGTTGGCTCGACCTTATGAATACTTTGTCAAGTTGAACCCATCCTCGCCGATCGCCGTAATCGCCACCATTATTTATCTCTCGTTTTTAACTTGTCTTGCATACAATCTATCAGGTATGTTCGTCTACATCTTACTTTAATTATGCCCTATAAGGTTAAAGTATATTTTCATCTTAGCATAAAACATCTTCAAAATTTAACACATAATGCTACATCTTCTCGCTTTGGAAGTTAAAACCATCAACAAAGTTAGAAATACCATTGAATAAATACAATGTACCAACATTTTCTCCTTTTTCTATTACTAGGTCTCCTTTAATGACCTTCGAGGTTTTATCTCGTGGAAAGTTGTAACACAACCTTCACCGCCTAACTGCTCCCGTTGAAATCATACTTTTCTTCAGCTTCTGGAATATGCCTTAGCTCCTTTAATAACCATTGGTTTCAATTTTTATATTTTACAGAACTTTACCACATAAAATATGCAAATTTAAACACAAAGACATAAAACATATAAAATAAGAGAGACACAAATATATGTGGTTCACCCAACTTGGGCTATTTCCATGGAAACAACCAATCCTTCCTTTACATTATCCAAGAAATGAAGAGACACAATCTACATCGATCCGATGTAATATCCTCTTCTCTCTCACACAAATCCCCTTTGTGATTTCTCACTCAGAGTATACACACCATACACAAACGCAATACAATACCCTCAAACAACAGTACAAGTTTCCTTCTAGGGTGAAAAACCCCTAAATTAAACATAAATCCCACTCGCCAAATCATCCGCCTAATGAACGACCCATATTGACCAGTGAAATTGCAACATTTTACAAGGAAATTTTACATATTTTTTAGCCTCTAGTGCTTCCCCCCGAAACCCCCCTCCCAAGGGGGGCTCCAAAAGGCCGCCGACACCCCCCCCAAGACCCCCCCCTCATGAAGATGAAATGACGTTAAGAATAGGGTTCCAACAGTGGCTAGAAAGAACATATAAATAAAGAAGATAATCATGTTCCACACCCAACACAACATATGAATAAAAAAATTAATTAGACTAGGGTTTGATCATAAAAACACACACATACAAAGCAAATCATTTCTAAGACATTGTGGGGCTCTTACTTACACATTCCACGAAACCCTAATGAGTAACGATTTCAATATAGGAACATAAAAAAACCCAATATTACCAACATTTCAAAGGTTCAAGACTTTATCATTTATCATTCAACCCTAAGAAGTTAGTTTTTCTGTGATCATATCAAAATCCTAAACATGATATCATTAATAAAAACTTCAAATACAATATCCCTAAGCAGTTTAGGGGTTTCAGACATTCACATTAGAATACCCCTTTCGATTAGGGTTTTCCAAAAACTTGTCTAGGGTTCTACAAAATCAATTAGAAATATGAGTGGGGTGGGTAGATTTATCAAGTGATGAATCACCTAGAATAAGAATCATTATGATTCAAAAGATAGACAAGATATAACAATGCCAAGCAAGATAATGTCAAAGATGAAAAAAACCTTTAATATAAATAAATCAATGTTTTTAAGGCATACCTTTGTTTCTTGACAAACCTTGTCTTGAGAGGCCCTCCTTCATACTTCTTGAGAGTATAACAATTCTTTTCCTAATCAAGACCATAGAGGGAGAAAGTTCATTAGTATTAATATAATCAAAACTTAAATAAGTATATGAAACCAAAAAATGAGCCTAAAAATGAGATACTTATCTTGAGGATCTCGTTTAGGACTCCCTACAAAGCTTTCGAGGGATACCTAAAAACTTATAAACAAGAAAAATGTATTTTCCAAAAATATATTAAAGGCCTATAAATTATAAAACATCAAAAATATAAAATAAAATATCTAAAGCTACAAGAAAAGTACTTGGTAGTGTAAGTCTCTAATGTTAAATTTCTCCAAAGCCTGACTTCCCTTTGAGTTTCCTTCTTCAACAATGTTGGTCAAATATCTCTCTATTTTCTTGTTTCTCGGATTTTTTCGAGATAGTCACTCCTATAGTGACCCTTCTTATGGAATCGATATTATTATACCTTGGGACATGTCAACTTTATTCCTTGGCCCTTTATATTTCTTTTCATTTATGTTCGCAAAAATATAGGCATTAGGTACTCCTTCTAGATTGGAAGCTAATGAGATACTTAATTCCTCTTGACCGTTGGCAATCCATTGTTCTTCAAAGGTGGGAGCTACCATCCAATTATTAAATATGGCAGCAAATGCACCCCAAGTAGGGTTTCACAATCCTAATAGAGCATTGATCACGAGTTCTTTGTCTAGAACAATTTCATCAATGGCCAAAATATCATCCTTGATTATTTCTATATTCACAAACGAGGCCAATGTGTCTTATTTTGTCATATTTGTAGTCCTTAGCTCATTTTTCAAAGTAGCTACTTGACGAATGTTCTTAATGCTGAATAACTTTGACAAGGCTTCATACATTTTGTGAGCATGGTCAATGTTGGCTATGAATGGGAAAAGGTTGTCCTTTATTCCCGCTACCATTAAAGTCATGGCCACCAATTTAGTTCCCTTTATTTTACT
This sequence comes from Pinus albicaulis, assembly GCA_034641835.2. Lineage (NCBI taxonomy): Eukaryota > Viridiplantae > Streptophyta > Pinopsida > Pinales > Pinaceae > Pinus > Pinus albicaulis. The sequence goes on along the minus strand of JAXQQM020061918.1, from coordinate 148,319 downwards.
TTTTTTCACCATCAAAAGAATCCTTTGTAGGCTTCTTTTACTTTTCCTTTCGACCGTGTATAGTACCCTTATTCTTTTCAAGGATGAGGCCAATTCTCTTCTTCTAGGACTTGTAGTTTGAGGCTCCTTCAATTTTTTTTCTCCTTGATTGTGTTAGACATCCTCCTAGAGTGTAGTAGACTCCTACCCCCGAGATGATCCTTCAAATTGTTCCTTGATCAAGTGCTCGAGGACTTCATTTTTTCTTCCTTATTTCAACAAATCTATGATATCATGTTAGAAAATCGTAAAGGCGATGAAATATTTTTCTTATTCTTGGAAAAATTACTTGTGATGTTTTTCTTATTATTATGATTATTTATATCTCTCATTCTTTTTAGTTCATCAAGAAATTACCAAAGCTAACATCACATAAAACAATGTACATCGTATGCAAAGAACTATGCTAGGGGGAAACCCCCTTAAGGGGAAAACCTCCGGGCATATGCTCCATTAGTCCCATCCTCCCCGCCCATAGTTGATCCTAAGTGGCCCATATTTCTACAACTCCCACAAAGTTTGAATGATGGCCGCATTAACCTCTACTTTATTTTCATGTTCTTGTACAAGTCTATCATTATCTTCTTTAAAAACATCCTTATTTATTCCTATAAAATTCTCAATGTATCTTCCAAATCGATGAATATCCAACACAATGCAATGTGAAATGTCTCACCTAAACCAATTCATGAAAAAACTAACGAACCTTAGTGTAATTCTTGAGAGGATACATCTCGCAAGATCAACCATTAACCAAATACATGTATATCCCATAATCGTAGCCTCATATAAACTTGTAACAAAAGGTATAATACGTCGCATAAACCTCACTCTAGTTGAGTAGAATCATGGATGCATAACCATACAAACTACAAAACATGACCTAATGTATAAATCCATACCAATGAAAATTTACTACACACCATCACAAGCATAAGCGAAAATGTAACCAAGCGTGAATGACCAAATCATTTTCAACATATAATCATCACACAAGAAAGCATACACAAGGACAATACATGTCATAGTTCTCCCTTTTTCCATTCATTTTTTTTTTTTTTTTTATATAGTGATTGACTTGTCCTTCATGGTTGACCCAATTTATCTTAATGCACCCTTAATCGTATGATTACCTAATTTATCTCATGATAATTTGTTATTTAAACTTCCAGCAACATAAGACAACCTTTATAATTTTATAATACCCTTGTTCACTATTCTGGTTCCACCACTACCTTTCAATAAGTTTTCAATTTCACCACATCATAATTGAAATTTCAAACCTCATATAATCCTAATCTTTCAAGAATTGGGAAGCTATTATTGGTGATGGCAGAATTAATTTTCATAGTATTCCCCTACCATGGTTACGCCACCTAGACAATGATGGTGTATACACATGGCCCCCATTTACACATTTAATACGGACTCATGTTCTCACTAATATACTTAATACCCACCCACGCCCCCCCTGAATATATAAGAGATATAAGTATCTCATACTTGCCGACAAGTGTAGGCTTGTCAACCTCGTACCTACGTCCCTACTCCTGTGGTGCGAGGAGTTAATTTGTTCACCTACTCCGGGTACCTTGACTTGATACGAGTTCAGCTAAAGTGAATACGTAGATTATGAAATCGGGTTTGTATAGGCATATTCATGCCGCCTATGGCCGTTCATGTTTTGGGGTTGTCAATTTGTTTTTAATCGCATGAAAATCTCGACTCGAGTCACTGACCGACATATGATACCAAGGGTACGATTTCATACTGAGTTTAATGTTTCGATCTCTATCGGGATTTTCACGAGTCCTTGTCTCTGCTTTTGGTTTTGTTTTGGAAACCCTGCATCGCGTCCTCTCGTTGAATTGACACCCGGCCGTTATCGAGCGTACGGAAGCCAGGCTTTCAAATGTAAACAAATCACCAAGTATCTTCCGCATTTTTGTTTCATCTCGTTACCTTCTTCTCATGCACACTTCGCTCTCTTCGACAACTCAATGGCGTCGAAATTCGGTCCAAAGGTGCGGTCTCCGTCTCGCCGAGAAGGTAGCCCAAGTTCACATATAAAATTTTTTCTTTTCTATGGTCGATGTCTTTCGCATTTGATGATGTATATTCTATGAATTTTCTTTTTTGGTTGCTCGTGACGACGCTTCTCAGAACACGCGTTGAATTGTTTCCAGTCCGCAGACGAACCCACTACGTTCTTATGTTCACAGTTTCTTCCCTTTTTCATTCGAGTTTTGAAGATGTGCGAGGGTTTCGTACTTCTGACAAACAAATGAAATGTTCAAGGCAAGAGTCACTTCGAACTCGTTATGGTTAGTTGAAACTCCCACCGTGTTTATTTTTTCTGGATAGATGTGTATATAGATATATAAGAACCACCTTGTATTTTATTTTTCTATGCCTACCATTCGCTATTTATGGATGCCATTCTTATCTTTCCAGATTCATATTTTCTTCAGATTTCTATTCGTTCCTCATCACCCGTACAAAATCCTCAATTCCCACCATTTCCATATCATACCATCTACCGGTAGTTTATCGATTTGATTTTCGGCTTGTGCCTCTTCCAAACGAGTATGGTATTTTTATTTTCGTGTCATGTGAGCACGCCGGCAAACGAAATTCTCGACCATGCTAGTTTTCCATTGCTCTGCAACGACCTAGCCGTTCCTTCGATGCCCCTAATCTCCTTTCGTGGGTTCCTTTTTTATTGTGTAGATGGTTGATGTCCTACCAACTATGTCAAGTTTTTTCGTTTTTGCTATCGTTTTACTTTGCAGGCATGACCGTCAAAGTGTTCAAAGTTGTATCAAGACTATATGTTAATGGGTTTTAAACCCAAATTGTGCATAATGCACCAAATTTTTATTCGATTTTATTTATGTATTTAATTTCGTGAAAAATCGAATGGACAATGAACTATGCACACACTTTGGTTTTATCTTTGATTCGAGGCTTGTCGTTATGCTGACCTCGTGACTTACTTGTCGGTTTGTTGGTTGTTATGTGATATTCTGCTCGTGTGGTCTATAATCGCTCTTCCTCAACCGGTGACATTCTCTCCTATGTGTTTTTTTGTCGTTATATAATTCATTCTCGGGTCTCGCACTAGAAGGATAAACTATCGTTAATGTGTATGACATGTTTACTCACAATATTGGTTACCTTCAAATTTCGTTTTATTTATCTCTAGTAAGTTCGCTAGTCTTGTTGTAGATACCTTGGTTTCCGAGTTCAATTAGTTTAGATGATATAAATCTTAGAGATACCGTTGATGACCGTGTTACCCCACCGATCTAGATATTTAAGTGTAGATCGCTATTGTAAATCAATGATTCCATGACCGAAAGTGCTTTCGCATCATACTTAATTTCTCTTTTCTTCTTTAGAGATTTATCTTGAGGACGTGTAGATAAAAGTATTCATTCAGTTTTATATGGGTTGCTACAAATACTTCAAGACAGCTTATAAGGAAATATACATGTATACATGAATATGGGTAAATTTTTACCCCGTATATACGTATATTTTTATACACCATTTACATAGCCTAATTTCCTTGTTGTGTCTAGAGATATACCGTTCAATCGCATTAATAGCATGGTATCCTTGCTTATGTTAACAGACTGAATAAATTTTCCGACTACACCAATCGTAATACAATTTCTCGATGCATCTTGAATATATTATCCGGCTTTTCCTTTGAATTGTTTGACCTTCAAATTTTTAAACAGATTAATACTCAAATAGATTTTTATTAGCAAGACTTTCTTACACCCAAATTTTTATGAAGGTTTACAGATACTTGAACAATATTAGAAATTTCACAGACATAAAAATTACCCTATATATTCTCTTTTCATACAGAGAATGTATGATTTCCACACAATTATGTTTTTTTTTTTTTGTTTAAATATGAATCTTCACATATATTATTAATCAGTATAGTAACTTCCTAATGCCTACTTTTTATTCTTCACAGAGTGTATTATTATAGAGAAGCATTGAAATAATCGTTGTATTCTCGTGGGCACATATCCTTGTGATCTGAATTATTATTGAAATTTATCTTTATTTCACATGTATAACAAGCCCAAAATTATAGAGAGTTCCAAGGTACATTTTAATCGATTCTTAAATGTAGTATTTACTCTTTATAATACATGAATAAAATCCTTTATATGGTTAAATTCACACTGTATAGCAGTGTACCGTATAAGTAGAATTACATACCACTAGGAAAATGACCAACTTCAACCTGGGAGTCTCTGTCTCTGCTCTCAGGGATCACCGACGAGATCACTTCATTGCTGCACATCAAACTCAATTCCATACGTAGGGACAGCCTTATTTGCTATTGTTCCCCAAAAAAAGCATGTTTCTCTTCACTCCCGCGTCCAAACTTAGATGCTTTCTTCTGCTGCCTAGGCTTCCACCCCAGGGACCAGCCACCAGCGCCCCTTCCATATTTTTACTTTCTTCCAACTACTCTCCTCATCATCGGGGAAATTCATTTTTCTCTCTGCACCCAATTGAAACCTATTGTCTTTCAAGGATTTTTTAAGTATCAGAAATATTTCACCTCATCCATCCCCGCATTTAAAGGATTCCATCACTTCCGCCTTTGTCAATCACACCAACAATACCCTATTTATTTCCTCAATAAAATGTTTAATTACATTCATGTAAAATTATTATCCTTTGGTTCACCCCTTAGGATGTAACAAACACATAACTTTAAAAATGAAATCACATGAACTGGGCGTTACATATTCCCTCCTGGGAAATAAACACCATCCCTGTTGTTATTCAATCACTAGAGTTTATTTTGCAAACAAAAATGGGATATTTTTCCATCATTTCAAATTTCTTTGTTCCTGTGTAGCTTTCGTAGTGTGCGTTCCACCGACCTTACTCTCGCCACTGCTCGCTTCTCAATTCAATTCCTTTCACCCAATATTTGGCGTGCTCGTTAAACTCTTTCTAGTTCCATACATGTACTCATAATTCCAATCAACCATGGTGAGAAGCATCATGCACATATTTTTAATAATGAAATATGAAATACATCATGAACTCTTAACATGTGGTAAGGCCAATTCTAGAAGCTATTGGTCCCACCTTCACGCAAAAGGGACCATGATTTTAGGGCTAATTTTTACACAACCCTGGGTCAGTAAAAGGGTGCCTTTTTTCGTTTTCATACAAACATATGCTCCCCAACTTGAATTTTCTAGTGCACTTTTTTTCTCGATCCGTACAACTCTTCCATGACCTTGGTACGTCCGATACCCTTGTATCCGTTGAAAATTCCTTCCGCTTAAAGCATCCGGTCCCAACATTAGTCTCTGCTTTCCGTCGACTCAACAAAGGAGTACGTACACTTCTTCCACATGTTGCTTCAAATTCGACTTCCATATTTCGATGAGGATTGATAGCTTTATTAAGCAAATTCACTAAATGTAAGAAATCTTCCTGTTCTTTTGGGCATCCATCCATCACATACATTTTTGCGTAGCGTTCCAAAATTTGATTAGTTCTTTCGTTTGACCATCACCCAGGGTGGTAGGCGACAATAAAATTCAATGCAGTGCCCATTCCTCCGAATAATCCCCTCCAAAAGGTCGTTGGTAACTTATCATCCCCATTTAAACAATCACTCTTAGGGACCCCATGGAGGTTTAGCCATTCTCTGTGAACACATTCGCTACTTGATTGCCCAAAGGTGGATTTCACCGTACAAAGGAGTGTGCCTTTTGTTGAAGTGTGTGTACTACTACCATTTCTTAATCAAGGGTATTTGGTTTTGGGTAATCCTTTAATGAAGTCCATGTGAAATAGTGTCCCATTTGTTTTGCAATGGTGCAAAGGGTTCAGACAAGCCACAGGATGCTTCTGTACCTCCACCTCCAATTCAGTTGACATTCTGCACCCACTTAAATATTTCTGCTACTCTCTCTTCATTCCTGCCGCAATCCTTTCAAAATGTTAACATTTTCTCACATTCCAGATGTCCCCATAAGGTTGTTTGTGTGGTATTCATCTTAATTTTCTTTAAAGACCCACATTTGGGAATATACAATCTCATTTTTACAATAAATCAGCTCTTTGGTTTTGAGTGAAACCAGCTTTTCTCTTTTTTCTCGTAATTTTACCAAGTGTTTCACAACGGGGTCTTGCCCGTCGCTTAATCACTAACTTTCACATCAACTGAACATTTCAATATTATTGATATTTTGACAAGCATTTCCGCTCAATGCATCAACAACTTTATTTTCTTTTCCCTCTTATATGTCTTATGTCCATGTCGAACTCACTTAAAAAGGACAAACTATCCGGCTCGTCCGGGTATTCAATTCAGTTTGAGAAAAGGCATATTTGAGACTAATATGACTGGCCATCAATGTAAATATTTTTCCACAGATAGTGCCTACATTTTCAAAGTATATGAATAACAAATCGCTAATTCTAAATCATAGTGTTTATAATTCTATCTATGTATCTTCGCCTTCGGATTCATAGCACCGATCGACCTTTCAAAGAACTCCTCCCAATCCTTTCTACATGCATCCGTACATACCACACAAATTTCATCGGGATCCTGCAATCTTCGCATAAAATGTAGTAAGTTTCAGCTTTAATTTGTCGAAAACGTTTTGGGCATTTTTCAGTCCATTCAAACTTGTTAATTTTCTCCTGTAGAAGTGATGCTGTGACGTGCTATGTATGTTAAAATCTTCTCCACAACCGCGATAATAGCTGCAATCCCTACGAACGATCTAACCCGCCGAAACATCAATGCAAACGTCATTCTTTACAGCCTTTTATTCTTTCCGGGTCGTAAGCGTCTTGTTCGTAAATAATATGACCCAAGTATTGGATTCGGTCCTTATAGAACTCATATCTACCGACCTTAGTATATAGTCACACTTTTCCTTTAGAGTTTGGTAACACTATCCTGTGTGTTTCTTTGTGTTCTCTTCATCGTTTGAGTAAACCAAAAATATCATCTATGAACACAAGGACAAATTTATCCAAATACTTGTTTAACACATCGTCTATTGTTAGACACATAAACGTAAGGCAAAGGTTAATTAAAAGGTACCACAAATTTGTAGTGGCCATACCTGGTTCGAAGGTCAGCTTTGTCGATGTCTTCTCTTTAATTCTAAGCTCGGTGTAACCAGCTTAAGTCAAATTTTGAGAATACCCAAGCTCTTTCCCACTCGATAAAAAGATCATGAATTCTAGCAAAGGATATCGTCTATTTTTAATGTGTCAAATTTATTCGTTACCAAGCTCATAATCAATGCACATCCCGAAAGTTCCATCTTTCTTCATGAACAAGACCGGTGCTCCCCAAACGAGACACTTGGTCCGATATACTCCTATTCAGCTGGGCCCAGTAATTGCATTTTCACAACGCAAGTTCAGGGAGGACCCATTCGATAAGGTGCCTGGAAATAGGTGTCGTCTCAAAGACCGCATCGAGCTGAGAAGTCAACTTCGGGGAGGAAGGTGAGGATTTCTCGACAAACCTCTTGACCCTCTTGTCGATCGGTGGCTAAATATCCAAAATTCTTCTTCATTTTTCTCTCGTTCGTTTCTTCCACATGCATCGTATAAACTTGGTATCGCTATTATTCTTTTTAATTTCAATGTCGAAATTTGTCTTACGAAATAGGTTTTGCTTCCTTGAGGATAAACATTTTCCCTTCCTCATTCACAGGCGGCAAGGTTCATCCCAACAATTCATCAAAGCTTTATTCTTTCTCACCCAATCCATTCCTATCAATAGATCATATGACCTTATGGTAGAATGTTCAAATTCAATTTTTGTTCTAAACTCATTTAATTGAATTTATGTTCGTTAAAATTTTTTATGTGTTTACCTTTCTTTTTGTTCCGTTAATGTTTTAAACAACCATGATCGTTGAAATTTTTCAATTTTTTAAGTTACATTTTTCTACAATCTTTGGACTAATGTAACCTTTAAAGAAGCACTTGGATCAACTCATGGCATTGCAGGTGGTGAAATCTTACCTCCATTTCCACCATGGTTGCTTGATGTCTGTCATTGCATTTTCCTGGTACGTGACCACAGTTGTATGTTTCTCGTCATATCATTTACCGTTGTCGCTTCCCTATCTCTCATGACATATGAATGTTTTGATGAGGGCAAATTTCCTCAAAAAGATGGGGTTCTGCATACCAAATTTCAAGGGCTCTCTATTCGAATCGTTCCTCTTTTGCCTCCATCTCGTTGGTTTTGATGCCACTTGAGAATATGCAAATACCTTTTGGGTTTACTAAACTTTTCCGTTGATGATCTCTCTCGCTAAAATTCTTCGTATAGGTCGTTTCTGCTTCCTTTGAATTCATTTTATCACCAACTTTTTCCTTGATCAGCTTTTTCCTTTGAATCGTTGGTAACACAATTCAGCTTTTCTAATGTACTTCGTCCATATTGTTTTTGGATTATCAAACTCAATTTTTCCTTGTAAACCATAGGCAAACAATTCAGAAAGCTCGTACTTTTGCTCTTTCTCTTACATGTAAGGCACATACCTTAACAGATTGCAACTTAGTAACAACTCATCGATAGTGAGTCTTTCAATCCAAGCTCATGTAAAATTCTTTGCTTTGTCATCATAGTACCGTTCATTCAAGTAGCGATTTCAGAATTTAGCCCTAAATTCTTCCTGGCAATCGTCTTTTCTATCTATGGCATGTACTATCTTTATCTTCCTCCCACCACAAGGTAGCCTTACCTTTGTAGCCGGTGTAGATGTACTTAAGTCGTCTTCAAATTGCTTTCATATTCATAAACTCGAGTTAATTAATATATTCAAAGAATCAGTAAGCTTCAACATCTTCCTCCTTCTCCCCGTCATAGATGATATTTGATTTTTCGGAATTCCTCCTTTGTAATTCCTTTTTCTCGCTTATTCGGGTGTCGAACAGCATACTCCCCACGTATCTACCGCCTTTCCTCTTTCCGAACCTTCGCCCTTCTCGGGCCGTTCCGTGATAATAATTCCCCCCGCGAGCCTTCTCGTTTCTCACCTGCCATCGCTAACCGTCATTTTTGGTTTTTTATTCCGCGTCGAATTCTTGTTGCAAATTTCGCAACATGGCCACTGGTGGTCGATTGCTGACCGTTCACGCGTATCAAATACAAATTTCTCCACCTTTCTTCCATCTTTATCACTCCACCGTACACCACACAAAACATACATCAAAGGAAATTTAAAAAAATAAACAACAAAAAAACAAAATTTTGCTTCGTTAAACAAAATACATAGTGAGTACACAAGCAGAATCGTGAGCACTAAGTCACCACCTCAATTTTATAACTTGGGCTCAAGTACCATTTGTCATGTCTCCCCCTTTTCCAACCAATTTTTTTTTTTTATATATATAGGTTATTGACTTGTCCCTTCGTGCTGGATCTAATTCATCTTAATGCACCCTTAATCGTATATGATTACCCCTGATTTATCTCATATGATAATTTGTTATTTAAACTTCCACAAAATATAAGACAACCCTTAATTTTATAATACCCTTGTTAAGTCATTCTGCCCCACCAATAGTTTCCTGACCAAAGTTTTCAATTTTTACCACATCATAATTGAAATTTTGGCCCCTACATAACTCGATCTTTTGAAGGGTTGGGGGGTTGCATATTACAGGGGTGTGTACTAATTAATTTCATTCCTTACCATGGTTACGCCACTAGAGATATGTATATACATGGCTCCCTGCTTACATTTAACACGCACTCATGTTCTCACTTGAATATATTTAACATCGACTCCATTTTCTCACTCTGGAATATATAAGAGATATAAAAGATCTTCACACCTGCCGACAAGTGTAGGCTTGCTTTCAACTCCCCTGTGATTTGCCCTATCATGTGGCGCAGGAGTTAATTTGTTCACCCAACTCGTACTTTGACTCGATAAGAGTTTAGTGTAAAGAAGACAAGTAGATTATGAAATCAAAGCCTTGTATAGTTAGGACTGCAAAGCAACCATGGCCGCTCACAAAGTTGGGATTGTCTATTTGTTTTTTAATTGCGTGAAAATCCGACCGAGTTGTTCGAACGACACATGACATTGAAAGCAATTTCGCGCTGGAATTTAATGTTTTGATCTCTACCGTAAGACTTTCATGAGTCCGTTCGTGTTGCCTTTGTTTTGAAACCCCAGAACGGCCATTTCGTTGAACTGACACTCCCAAGCCGTTATCGAGCCACAAGCTAGGTTTCAAACTCATCGACAATTTTTTCACCCTCGTTATCTTCCGTGCTTTTTCGTTTCATCTCATTATCCTTTCTCATATGTTAACTTACTTTATCTCCACCCGTCAAGCTGCCGCAACCGGAAGATTTTTACCGCTCCGTGGTTCCTCGTTTTCAGCTGCTGGAAGGCGTTGGCAATTCAAGTTCAAATCTAAAAAATTCTTTTCTATGGTTGATGTCTTTCAGATTGATGATGCATATTCTATGAATTTTTCCGTTGGTTTTGTGATTTACGCCCTCTCGTAACACGCGTTGGATTGTTTCTAAGTCTCAGACCCAAACCCACTCATGGCCCATGTCTACGTTTCTCCCTTTATATCTTAGATTCGAAGATGTGTGAGGTTTTGAATCCCCCGACAGACAAATTTCGAGTCGTCCAAGGCAAAGTCTTCGAACTCGTTATGGTTAGTTAAAACTCAACGTGTTTATTTTTCTCATGATAGATGTGTACATAGATATACGAACCAAATTGTATTTTATTTTTACGCTACCATTCGCTTAGCGGATGCCATTCTTATTCTTTCTGGGTGATATCTATTTTTCTCTGTGATCATATTCGTTCCTCATCACTTGCATGGTAACTCGATTTCACCATTTCCACATGGATACCATTCATCGGTTTATCGTACTTGATTTTTCGGCTTCTCGCGTTTCCAAGCGCGTAGTATTTTTGTTTTTAGGTTATGAGCAACGTCGACAAAATGAAATTTCCGACCTCGCTAATTTGCATCACCTCCGGAAACCACCCGCCTGCCTTGATGCCCTAACATCCATTTTGGGTTTTTTATCGTGTAGACGTGCTGACGCTCCACCCAAAAAAAAAAAATTTCGTTTTGGCCATCGTTTTACTTTGCATCGTCAAAGCGGCGACGTTGTTAACAAGACTATATGTTACCTGTTTTAAACCTCCAAATGTTAAAACAATGCACCATATTTTCTATTCATTTATTTATGTCTTTAATGTCGTGACAATGAACTATGCGTACACTTTGCTTATTTTTGATTTATATTCGCTATTAGCCGACCTCGTATTTTTTTATTTGTCTATTTATTTATCGATACTCGTTCATGTAATCGTACGTCTTTCCTCAAATTCATATTCTCTCTCATGTGTTTTCTCGTTATATAATTTGTGTTGTCTCGCACTGTGATGATAACCTACGCCACTTGCAGACATGTTTGCGCATCATATTAAATAGCCTTCCAAATTCTCCTTACGATTTATCTTCATTATGTTCCGTCGTTTCACAGAAGCACTTGATTTCCTAGTTCAATTAGTTTAGATACAACTTTAAGATACGGTGATGACTTCCAGAAGAAGGCCCCACCGATCTAGATATTTAAGTCTAGATCGTTAACAATAAATAAATGATTCCAAGGACCCAGTGCTTTTCGTACTCTGCGCCTAGTTTCTCGTTTCTTCTTTGGAGATTTATCTTGGAGGACGTGTAGTGTATAAAAGTATTCATTCAGCTTTATAGGTTTCTAAAATCATTTCCGTACGTTTACATGCAATTATGCATGTATATGAACATGATTAATTTTTTTTTTCTACGTACGTACGTTTATGTTTTATTTACATAGCCTAATTTTGCTGTGTTCAGATATATACTGTTTTAATACATTAATAGCATGGTATCTCGTTTCTACAAGCACGGACGAACAATAACTACCATAACCATCAATATACAATTTCTGTTCCATTATATTTTTTCTGTCCGCTCGGAATTGCTTTGACCTTCAAATTTTTAAAAGGAATACTATCGACTCAAATAGATTTTTATTATGCCGCACTTTATAACTAAAATTTTTAAGATTTATGACACTTGAACAGACTAGAAATTTCTGCATATAAAATTAACTTCCTATATATCTCTTCATGTATGTGATAATGTATAGATTTTTAAAGTATATACTTACAGTGTTTTTTTTTTTTTTGTTTAATACAATTTTCAAGCATATCTATCTGCATAGTAACTCTTCTATTGCTCTATTTTATTTCAATTGGCAGAGTGCATATTAACATAGGGAGGCGTTTACTGGAAATAAACGAAGTGTTGTATTCTCGTGGGCACAAGTATGCCTAGATCCTAACCAAGATGGTTTAGAAATTTTGGGTGGATTCTATTTCACATGATAATGTTCTTACAACTACAGTTCGAAGGTGAACATTTTCTGCATCGATCGTTAAATGTAGCATTTACCATACAATATATGACAAACCTTTACATGTAGTCAATTCATACTGTTAAAGAAGAAAACACCGTATAAGTAGAATTACATACTACTCAAATAAATGACCAACCTTCCAACCTTAGAGTCCGTCTGCTCTGTGAATCACCCCAGGCCGAGACTGTCACCCCACCACATACCAACCCCAACTAGGGACAGCTTATTTAAGCTATTGTCTTCAAAGCATGTTTTAATCACAGCCTGCATCTCAAGATGCTTTTCTTCCGTTTGCTTCAGGCTTCCTAACTTAGGGATTTTTAAAATGCTTTTTTATGCTTTTCCCCGAAATTTTCCTGGGGCCTTTTTTTACCCTTCCCAACTACTATCCTCATCAGGCACCCATTTTTCCAAAAATCTAAATTTAAAACTTATTGTCTTTAAAGGATTTTTGAAAGATTGTGGGGAAATATCTGCCTCATCCATCCTCGTACTTAGCAAGTGATCTCATCATCTCATTTTTGGTCAATCGTACTCACAATAATTTTATTCATTTCCACAAAATGTTTAATTACATTCAAAAAATAATTATCTGGGGTCCACTCCCTTAGGATGTAAAGTTCAAGTATCTAATTTTTAAAATGAAATCACATGAATTGAAGTACACACCACACAAGCATGACCAATATGTGACCTAGCATAAAAAAGCAATGCATATACAACATGTAACAATAGTGTAAGATAATGTGCATGGACAATACACAAACATGAAAAAAATAGATAATCACTATCATACACACATTACCACATGTTGACAACGACACCATAAACACTTCCATGGGGGACACCACTACCACCATGGCCAACAAAACATGGGTGCAAATAAACAAATACACCATAAGTATGAAAAACACATGAAATCAACATAATGCATGATCAACACACTACCCATCCATTCTGAGAGTTGAACCATGCTCTGATACCACTCTATAACACCCTCATCCCACATCAACTCCAAGTAACCAACCAACCAAGGTAAACATGTGAGGAGAGGCTACTAATATGAGATTTCACCTCATATCCGACCTTAAGGTAGTGGAACCGAGGGAAAAGAAGACAAAGACACCTTACAAAACATCAACAACATCCCTAAGAGGTAATCCGACCTCCCGTACCCCCTAACCCCCGAGGGCGATCGAATTTTCAGCCTCTTTGGGCCATAGTCGTAGGTATGCCAAGGCACAATAATAGTTGGGAGCCTATAGCCATAAGAACAACACAACAAAACATGCGGCGAGGGCCCCAATTGGTCAGTTATGTGTGTTCAACTACAAGATTTATGCCACCTTTTTAGCCATAGAGCCCAAGTCACTCGCCGTAACTTTCATGAAACTTTAGGAGATAATAAATAACATTAAAAAAAAAGGTACAAAAGCAATAACATCATCAAGAACTCATCCATACATCTCCTAGCCATGATAGGAATTTCATCAAGCATGTCGCAAACATTGCATCTACAGGTGTAAACAACAAGTTTAGACATAGGGGTCTCATACTTATCTAAGAATCACTAAAAGGCATTTTTTCCCCTTACATCATTAGTCATGAAGTACAATATATTTGACCATAGATACATTATGTCATTCATTTACAAGTAAAAACATAGATAGAGACATACATCATCATTAATAAAAACATATTCTTATAACCAACATAATAAAAACAAAAATACCATGTATACGATAGCAATAGAATCCACATAATAACCAATACATTTGCATACCAAATACCAAAGGAATGAGTTCTTCATTAATGCATGTATCGGAGTTGGGAATTCCACGTTCAACCAAGCCATATATTAGTTTAGCCAAGCTCCCACTTCACCCAATAACCCCCCGTGCCATATTCCAAGCATGAATGTGGGATATCACCAAACACATCAATCATAATCAATTCAAGGGCCTCCAAAGGCCAAACCACCTCAACCCTCAACCAATGACTCCACCCTCATGGTCGAAAAATCACAACCATCGTTGATTGGTCTCTTATCCAAGTTGTTCGAAGACTCCAGAGTGTTTTTTTCCAATCGTGCTTCGAGGACTAGTAACTCCAAACCCAAACTATTACAGGCTTCTAGAGCGTTTTGTCCAACGCAGGGCTTCCAACATTAGTAACTCAACCCACCTAGGGCTTCCAAAGTGTTTTTCCAACCAAGGCTTCCACGACAAGTAACTCAACCCATAGTTGTTCGTCGAGTTTCGAAAGAGTTTTTCCAACCAAGGCTTCCATGAACTAATAACTCAACCCATAGCTAAATGAATCATGAGAACCAAGAAGAAAAATAATCAATGGAAATAAACCCACAACACCATGGCTATCTAGGAAATCCAAAGACGAGGGAAATCCACATGCATACACCATGCATGCTAAAAACTAGTGAGGAAACCATGCATACAACTTGATACTCGCAATCAAATCTCTTTCTATTCGTTGATCCCGATGTCCACTTGCATTTTCCTTCTCCTCTTTGCCTTCCTTGCTTCAATCACCAATTATCCACACTCTCCAAGAGCGATCCAAGAAAAATCTAAGTATCCACAGTATGAGAGGGAGAGATCAATGAGAGAGCTCCAAAATGCACATCGCCAAAAAGGTACCAACACGCATTTCGTAAGCCTTTTATAGAAGAGGCTTCTATTTTCTTCATTTTCCTCCTCACATGCAACTTCAGACATTTTACCTCCCCTTTCTCCTAATTTCCACTATTCTCATAAATAAATGTGTCAAAAAATACTTTTTTTCTTCTTTAATGATTTAGCCATAGCCTTTGTCCATAGACGTAATAAACCATGTGAACACCCGCACTAGGATGTTTTTCCCAACATTCATCTTGGAATATGTCTCTCACGAACAATGGTTATTATTTTTTAACTTTTATCTACATGGAATTTTGAGTAGGTTTGTTATAGGAAGGACGTTTTTGGTACAAATTCGATGACGCAAGATGGACACATATGAAATTTCCAACTCATAGAAAAGATCAACAAAGTGAAATAACTATTGTGAGAGGTGAAGTAGAATCACAAGAAAGTGGTGCAACGAATGGTGGAGAGCAACAATTGCAATTGAGTGCATCGACATTTGGAATTGGTACAAGCAAATGATGAACACATCGTACTACAATATCGAGAATTAAGATTTGGAATTGGCGCACTCAATAATGGCAAGTTATTTCTTTAGAAGTTTAACCTATTAGGAACAAAAAAGGGGCAAAGCATGTAGTGGCCCTTTAAAACCACAAATTACTAGGTAGAAAAGCTTTCCTCAAAGTACTAGTCACTAAGCAGTAGTAATGAAAACCTAGTATTTACTGCAAAAATTCGTGGAGTGTTATTTGGAACAAATACTTATGAATAAGAACAATGATAAAATGAAGAATTGAGTATAAATGGTTACCATAGCTGTATTCTTAGATTTTTTGAATGTTAAATATGAATAGCGAATGGGGTAGAAGGGGTCAATTTCCAACCCATAGCACGAAACTCATAAAAAAAATAGATGACATCCATAATGTATGCATACATGTAAAAAGGAGGATTATATTTGTAAATTTTGGAGGCTCTAAAACTTTGAACACCCTTTCATATGTTTTTCAATTAAGTTCTTAGCCCAATTGAAATAAAAGCCTTTGAAGACTCTTTGAATAATGGGATCTAAGTCTCAAAGGAGAATGTGTAACATTGATTGTGGAAAAAATCATACAAAGCACTCAAACCACAAAAGATAGTTTAGGACTTAATTAGTGACTAATCACATATTCTTTAGAAGCTTCCTTTTTAAGTATCTTGTCACTATTTCTCTCGTGATTTAATTAATTCATGCATCCTTTCTCCAAATACACCACATTCCTTTTTGGTAAAATCCTTAATGAATCGAACATTGTAATACAATTAGGGTTCAAGAAGTTTATACATAACTTGAATATTATCTAGCCGCTTTACTTGTCAAGATCCATACATCTCATGAATTGGGAACCCATGAAATCATCTAATGGGAATGGGGGGAGGGTGAGCAATGAGGGTTCTTACAACTTCCCATAACTCTCGCCCAATGATAAAAATTGCACCTTGAACTACGATAATTTTTTATTTTGTGAATTGACGAGAATTGGTTGAATCTAATCCTCTTGTCCATAATACTTGTTAACTTGAATTTTCGAGGCTATCCAATATTAACATCGTGTAGCTACCAAAATTTTCCTACCATTCCACAACCATGTCATCCTCTCCTTTTCATTTTGAAATAAAATACATAGACAAAAAATTAGGGGAAAAATATCTCACACCACTTGACAAAATAAATTTCGTGTCATAATCAAAGTTCCATAGGAGGTCTTCAAAGTTTTAAACGAAAAGTATAATATAACGTTCCACCTAGTTTTAAAAAATTAGATATTGGATTTTCTTAAGCTTATTCTCGCACATATCCTTATAAACCCGATATCAAATAATGCAACATCACGTCAACATAAAGATATCATATCCGGCCACCCATGATGTTTCTTTGCATAATTAACCTCCTCCCATATCAACATTTTCTCATCATTGATTTAATCAACTAGCCATGTGCCAAGCATTTCTACATAATACAAAGTTCAAACCACGTGACATAGTCTAAAACACCCCCAAAGTGATCAATGGTGGATAAAGCACATCAAAAGAAAGGATTTAACTCCGCCAGCTACCCGATGTTTAGCCGATGTGCGGCCCACTACCCGAATTATATGGCACCACCTAATTAGACATAAAATTATTTTGATTTTTTTTCCCAAATTACTTGCTCCCGATGCCCAATAATGTCAATAAAATCATCCCTATTTTCATAGTATCAATGGAACTGTCCAAGATTTGGATAAACAAATTTTACCTCGACAAAGAAATTTCCAACAAATTGGAGGCATGCACAATGATTAACCTCAATGTTTCTATGTAAAAAACTATATTTTATTCCGTGATCTTTGTGGATGTAGTGAATTTCCAAATCTTTGGTGGATGTCATGAATTTCGGAGTTAATGTCATTATCGTAAGGAGAGGTGTGCTATGAGCAAACTACGCAAGATTAATAATTAATTTGGACAATAAAGTATTTAGAATGGTTGGCACCATGGATTTTTAAGTGGTGATATTATCCATATTTTTAGTGACATTTTATAATTCCGATGGACATGAGAAACCATAACTTTATGGAATTAGGCCCACATTACTAGCATTGGCAAGCAGAAAGTGCAACTTTTTGACTTTGAGGTTAATAAAAAATTAATCAAATAAATTCACTTGAAATTTACATTTAAAATATAGAGTTGTATTTAGTGTTATTTTTGAAAAGTTTTCAAAATTACTATTTTTATCTAATTTGTATAAAAATCATATATTTATTAAAAATTAAATTTGAATAACACAATTCAATATTTTAACTAAAATTTCTCAAGTTAATATTATTATTTTTTTTATATAAACAATAAATTACATATATATTATTTGATTAATTTTCTAAATCGGCATTCTCCATCCCTATCGCTATTATCACCCCGCAAATAAACTTTTGTAACTAAATTGAATTGAATTTAAGGTAGGGTTTTACCCATTCTTGTGCGCTAGGCTCGATCTAGGTTGTGTCCAAGTCTGAATGTTTTATATAGCAGGTTTTTATATCTTTATAAAATATAGTTTGAAACAGCTTTTTTCTTTTATAGCTCGTAAATATCAAGATGGAGTTGTATAGTTGGAGCTTGCACAGACAGTCATACAGAGGGAGAACGGAGTCATTAACAGAATATGGAAGGAAATATGGAAGGACGAGCTCAATACAAAGTGGGGGATGATGCAAGAAGGACAAGATCAACATTGTGCGTGAACGACGAACAGATTGCACAGGAATGATTTGGAGAGCAGTGGTTTATATGTATGTAATTATTATATTTTTGTTAAATGTAAGACTTTTAGTGATCCATAATGTAAATGAATGTCTTTATAAAGTGATTAATCCAAAAAACACTCATCTACATTATTATATTTATTAAGGAATTTTTGTAATATTTAAATATTAAAAAATCCATTCAATATTTTTTATCTATTTTCTTGTTGAAATTATTATACTTATTAAGAAATTTTGTGATATTTGAATATTAAAAAAATAGCATGTTATATTCCTTTTTAATATTGAAAATAATCCAAACAGGTATAAATGATGTGATGTGATCCCTCCAACGCGCTAGGGCAGTGAGGACGTGGCATGGCCACTCACAAATTAGCCGTTGATTGAAAAAGATATTTTGATTATGATGTTCACAAGTTCAAGCCGTTGATTAAAAAAAGGCTATATAATGAGGATTTTGATTATGATGTTCAGCAAGTTCAAGTTGAAGGAGGATAAGGACGGTACCGGAGTGAATGGAATTAAGACGATGCCCTTCGGTGCGGGGAGGAGGAGGCACTAGCCACATCGCCGCTCCCAGCCGACCAGGATGCGTGCCCAGAACTAAGAGCTTCTCAATTAAGAGCGTTCATACAACTAGTTCCATGCGTTCATACATTCGATCCGTTCATGGATATTTGTGGATGAAGAGAAGGAGTTCAGGAATAATTAATTTTCAGAAGGACAAATAGTAATGGTTTACATTCATTTTTTTAGTAAATTACATCTAGGTTTGCAGGTCTTCCTAGATTTTTTATTTTGATTGTTCAGCTAACATGTAGGTTTCTTTCGTAATTTTTTTTGTTAACAGGTTGTTTCTTGAATCCAATCTTGTTGCCCCTGCGAGACACTATTGGACCAATAACCTTTCTGAACCTTCGCCATTTAATATTCCTCCCACCTTCGACATTTTTTTTCCAATATTCTTCCCACCACTTCTTGCGTTGATGGTGAGATTTCCTTTCAGATTTTCTTTTCATAAATCAAAAAGGTGCTCTACTAAATTTGGATTTAGTTGGCTGCAACGCTTCCCAGAAGGCCCCCTGTCTTCAAGATTTTTTTTCGAGACCACCGGAAAGAATCTGGACGAATGAAGGCCCCATGTTTCATTACTCCTCAATGGACGTGATGCTAGCGGAGGCAAAGCACCATTACCATACAAATCGGAGGCAAAGCTTCATGAGTATTGACTGTATCGTCTGCTGCTTCCACCCGTGCAGATCTATTTATGAGGTTCTTTCTGGTTCGTGGGATGCCATTTTTGGATTTCTTCTAAACGTGCAGTATCCAAGATCTCTGTTCTTTTTTTCCACACAAACATGATCTCTGTTCTTTTTTTCCATTTTCCTTTGATGTATAGTTTTATGAGATTAATTTAATGATATTATTAAAAGATTTGATTGATAAGGTTTGCGCCTTCTTTTAATTGCTTTCTTTTAATGTTTGCGCCTTCTTTTAATCAACCAGTGTCTGTGTCAGGTAACTACTAAAATCAACCTGCAAGGTCACACAGGAACCCGAAACCCAGGATCATTGGCTGTAAACAAACCCCCCAAGAAACCTAATCTCTGGTCTCAACGCCAAAGGTAAGTTTCTGCGTCTTCGTTTTTGTGTTTCTTGAATTAAAAGTTTCAAGTAAACCCATTTCAAAGAATTATAAATAGAATTGTTTTTTCATTTTCATTTTTCTGGTGGTTCTATAATTTTTTTGAATTAATACTTGTTTGTAATATCACTTTTTTTTTGGATTTCTTCTAAGCGTGCACGTATTCATGATCTCCGTATTAAAAGATTTGATTGATAAGGTTTGCGCCTTCTTTTAATCACCTTCTTTTAATCAACCGGTGTCTGTGTCAGGTACTACTAAAATCAACTTGCAAGGTTTCACAGGAAACCCGGAAACCCAGGAGCATTGATTGTAAACAAAACCTCAAGAAACCTAATTCTGGTCTCGACGCCAAAAGTAAGTTTCTGCGTCTTCGTTTTGTGTTTCTTGAATTAAAAGTTTCAAGTAAACCCATTTCAAAGAATTATAAATAGATTTTTTTTTCGTTTTCATTTTCTGGTGGTTCTATAATTTTCGAATTAATACTTTGTTTGTAATATCACTCTTTCTTTTTTTTGGATTACAACTATATTTTCTCTGTCTACTGTTAAAACAAAAAACCAGTCTACTTCTCTTAGTTTTATTGTTCCCTAGTTTTATTATTCCATTTTCCTTCTGTCCTCGGCTATCACAGATGCCATAGTTTCTTATTAATTCATATCAGCTGGTGTAATCTCTTTGTCTTTCATTTCTCCGTTGTAATTTAGATATTTCTTTGTTGGATCTATCAAATCAAATTTCTAGATAAATTGAATTTTCTTTGATGTTTTTTTCAGGTATGTTTTTGAGAATTTTGATTCCATCTATTATATTCATCTTAATATCAAATATCAAATCAAATGTCTCGGGCATATTAAATTTTTCTTTGATGTTTTTGCAAGTATATTTTAAGGATCTTGATTATATAGATAATATCTAACTTGAATATTAGTTTGTTTTCAATTTTTTTTTCAAATAGAAATATTTGAAATATTTATAAATTAGTAAAATAATAAATATTGTTTTTCAAATTTTATAAATGAATCTATGAAATAATTAGATATCTTCATCTATAAAGAAAATTCAACAGCTGCACCATACTTAATTGAATTGGAAATTAGGTGAAATCTGAAAAGGAAATAAGGATATTGGATAATTCATTACATTCAAATAATTCCATTTTTATTTATAAATTATTTTTTCAGTAGTTTTTTTAATAACGTAGAATGTCAAACCACAAGTATTGGTTGGTTAGCTTTATAGTTTTTGTGAGCTTTTTTTACAATTGAATAGAATTGGAAATTGGGTCAAATAAGGAAATTGGAGAATTCCCTTAGTAGAAATAATTCCATTTTATTTATAAATTAATTTTTTTAGCCTTCTAACAACTCGTAAAGTCAAATCACAAGTATTGGTTGATTTGCTTTATAGTTTTGTGAGTTTTTTTTTCAATTAAAAATATTAGTTGACTTAACATATGGTTCTTAAAAATCAGTTTTGGATGATTTGCTTTATAGTTTTGTGAGTCTCAATTAAAAATATTAGTTGACTTAACATGTGCCTCTTAAAATCAGCTTTGGATGACCTTTTTCCAATAAATAAGTATTTTTTCTAATAATTTAGATGAGATTAATGGATTTCTCAAAATGATTTTCAATTATGTTTTTATGTTCTACTAATATGTTTTTTTCATTTAAAAATAAATTTTCATTTATATCTTATAACTCATGTTAGATTTTTGTTTTTACATTATTATTATGGTTAAATTCAATATATTTTAAATTCTATTTTCATACATTCAATTTATTTTAAAGAATTTTTCTTATATTTAAACTTTTATTAATAGCTTTTTAATTTATTTTGTTTTTTTGAATGATTTCTTCATTAATATTCTAATATAGAGTAATGTAGCTTGAGCTTGAGTAGCTTAGCCTAGGCTACTAAAGACTACACTAAGGTAAGCTAGAGTAGGCTAGGGTTAGGGAGCTAGAATAGGCTAGACTAACTTAGGATAGGCTAGGCTAGACTAGACTAGGATAGGCTAGGTAAGAGTAGTTTAGGCTAGGCAAAGCCAGGTTAGGCTACTATACCCTAGGATAGAGTAGGTTAGGCTAGGCTAGGTCAAGCTAAGCTTAGGCTAGTCTAGGATAGGATAGGGATAGGCTAGGATAGGATAGGCTAGGTTAGCTAGCTACTATAGCCTTAGCACATAAAGTAGAAGGTCTAGAGGGGCTAGGCTAGGCTATAGCCTACACTAGAGCAGTTAGTCTAAGATAGGTCAAACTAAGATAGGCTAGAGCTAGAAGCTAGGATAGCTTACACGTAGGTTAGGCTAGGGCTAGGTAAGGATCTAGGGCAGCGCTAGGGTAGGCTCAGGTTAGGCTAGGTTAGCTTAGGTGTTGCTTACGCCAGCTTAGTGCCAGGCCAGGGCTAGGACAGGCTAGGCCAGGCCAGGCCAGGGCTAGCCAGGGCCAGGCCAGGCCAGGCTAGGCTAGGCTAGGTTAGGTTAGGCTAGGTTATGTTAGGCTAGGCCAGGTCAGGCCAGGCTAGGTGCTAGGCCAGGCTAGCCCAGGGCTTTCAGCCCAGCGTCAGGGTCAGGCCATGCTAGCTAGGGTCAGGGCTCAGGGGCTAGGTCAGGGCGTAGGCAGGGCCAGGCTAGGTTAGGTAGCTAGACTAGGACAGGCTAGGGCAGGCTACCAGCTCTAGCCAAGCTCAGCCAGGGCAGTTAGGCCAGGCCAGGCCGGGCTTGCAGGGCACAAGAAAGCCAGGGTCAGCCCAGGCTAGCATAGTGCCAGGCAGGGCAGGGGCCAGGCAGGCAGGCCAGGGCCAGGCCAGTGCCAGGCTGGCCAGGGCAGGCAGGCCAGGGCCAGGCCGGGCCAGGCCAGGCCAGGCCAGGACAGGCCAGGCCAGGCGCAGGTCAGGCCAGGCCAGGGCCAGGCTAGCGCCAGGCTAGGGGCCAGGGTTGGCAGCAGGCCAGGGCCAGGGCACGCCAGGCTAGGCCAGGGACAGGCCAGGCCAAGGGAGCCAGCAGCCAGGGCAGCTTGCGCTGTCAGGGCCAGGGCCAGGGCAGGCCAGGCCAGGGCCAGGTCGGGCAGGGCCAGGCCAGGGCCAGGGCCAGGCCAGGCCAGGCTGGGGGGCCAGGCCGAGCCCAGGGCAGGGCAGGGCCAGGGTTGGGGCCAGGGCCAGAGCCAGGGCAGGGCAGGTGGCCAGGGCCAGGGCCAGGGTTAGAGCAGGCCAGCACGCAGGGCAGGCTAGCTTAGCGCCAGGCTAGGCCAGGCAGGGCCAGGGCAGTGGGGCCATGGTGCAGGGTCAAAGGCAATGCAGAGACCCTGCGTAGGCCAGGCCAGGTTAGGCCAGGCCAGGACTGGAGCTGTCAGGGCTAGCGTCAGGCTAGGCTAGGCTAGGCTAGGGCCACAGTTAGGCCAGGCCAGGGATCAGGCCAGTTTAGCCAGGCCAGCTAGGCCAGGGCTGTGGGCCAGGGCAGGGCAGGGCAGGGCCAGGGCCAGGGCTAGGCTAGTGTTAGGCCAGGCTAGGGTAAGCTATGCTAGGCCAGGCTAGGTTAGGCCAGGCGATTGGGTTAGGCCAGCCAGGTTGGGGCCAGGGCCAGGCCAGCTGTGCCAGGCCAGGGCCAGGCCAGGCCAGGGCCATGCCAGGCCGTCAGGGCAGCGCAGGCCAGGCCAGGCCAGGGTTGTGGCCAGGCCAGGCCAGGCCAGGGGTTGCTGCAGCCAGGCAGGCCAGGCAGGCCAGGCCAGGACAGGCCAGGACAGGCTACCAGGACAGGCCAGGTTGCAGGCCAGGCCAAGGCCAGGGCAGGGCAGGCCAGGCCAGCCAAGGCCACGCCCAGGGCAGCCGCAGGTCAGGGCAGGCCAGTTGTAGGGCTAGGCTAGACAGCCAGGGCCATGGTAGGCCACGGTAGGTTAGGCCAGGTTAGGCAGGCCAGGTTAGGCTAGGCCATGTTAGGCCAGACAGGCCGCCTGGCTGGTGCCAAGGAGGCCAGGGCTAGGTTAGGTTAGGGTTAGGCTGTGTGTTAGGTTAGGCTAGGTTAGGGTTAGGGTTAGGCCAGGTTGGGTTGCTTGTGCAGGTTGGGGTTAAGCTAGGTAGGCTAGGCCAGGCTAGGCCAGGCCAGGCCGCAGGCCAGGTCACGCCGTAGGGCAGTAGGTTAGGCCAGGCCAGTAGGCCGCAGCGGGTCAGTGGCTAGCCAGTGTCAGCCAGCCATGACAGGTTATTAAAGGAGCCAGGTTGGTTAGCTAGAAAAAGAAATAGGTTAGCTACAGGAACAGGCCAGGGCAGGGATAGCTGGGCACCAGCCAGGCCGTGCTAGGAGAAAGGCTAGGCCAGGGCAGGGCAGAAAGCCAGACCAGGACAGGCTAAAGCATGCTAGGTTAGGCCAGGGTAGGCAGGGTCAGGGTTAGACGAACAGGGTTAGGTTGGCCAGGCTACTTAGCTAGGCTAGGCTAGAAGGCTGGGGTGGCAGGGCCAGCTAGGGTAGCCAGTGCCATGCAGGGGGCCGAGGCTTGTGTGAGCCACAGACATGTGTGAACAGGGCAGGGGAGGCCAGGGCTAGGTTAGGCCAGGCTAGGCAGGTTAGCGATCAGGCTTGTGGCCATGGCAGGCTAGGTTAGGGAAGAGGGTAGGCAGGCAGGGTTAGGATTGGGCCAGGTTAGGCGATAGTGGCTAGGCTGGCTTAGACCAGGTTAGCCAGCCAGCCAGCGCCAGGCCAGACCAATATTAAAACAAAACAGCCAGGCCAGGAACAGGCTATGCTAGGCCAGACAGGTCAGGCCACGCCACGCCAGGCCCAGGACAGCTAGACAGGGCCAGGCTACCTGGTGACATACCAGGCCGTACAGGCGAAGGACAGGGCGAGCGAAACAGACATGTTAGCCAGCAGCTGCACGCAAGGCTAGGCAGGCTGAAAGGAACAGACAGGGTGGTAGGGTAGAACAGGGCCAGGCCAGGTTGTGCTGAAATAGTGAGGCAGGCCAGGACAAAAAAGTGTGGTCACTACAGTGTTACTAGGCCACAGGCCAAGCCAGCTAGGCAGGCTTGTGGAGGATAAAGTCAGGCGGAAGCAGACCAGAAGAAGTTAAAGTTAGCCAGGCCATGTTGCTAGTCAGGCCGCTAGGGAAGAAGAAGAAGTAGGTTATGCTAGGCTATGTTAGGCTACGGCTAGGTAAGTTAGGTTAGGCTAGGCTAGGTAGGTTAGGTTAGGCTAGGCTAGGCTAGGTTAGGTCTAGGGTTAAGCTAAGGTGTACTAG
This sequence comes from Pinus albicaulis, assembly GCA_034641835.2. Lineage (NCBI taxonomy): Eukaryota > Viridiplantae > Streptophyta > Pinopsida > Pinales > Pinaceae > Pinus > Pinus albicaulis. The sequence continues at coordinate 122,976 of JAXQQM020061918.1, read as the reverse complement.
GCTAGGGTAGGTAAGACTACACTAGTTTAGGCTAGGGTAGGTAAGACCACACTAGTTTAGGCTAGATAGGTTAGGCTAGGCTAGGGTAGGTTAGGGTTAGGCTAGGATAGGCTAGGGCTAGGCTATGTTAGGCTAGGCTAGGCTAGGCTATGTTATGTTAGGCTAGGTCATAGGTTAGGTTAGGTTAGGTTAGGCTATGCTAGGTTAGGCCAGGCCAGGGTTAGGCTAGTGTTGAAAGTTAGGCTAGGCCAGGCTAGGCTAGGCTAGCAGACAAGATAGGGCAGGTTAGGTTAGGTTAGGTTAGGTTTGGCTAGGTTAGGAGTTAGGCTAGGTTAGGCTAGGGCTAGGCTAGGCTAGGGCTAGGCTAGGCTAGGCTAGGTTAGGCTAGGTTAGGCTAGGGTTAGGCTAGGCTTGCCAAACCTTGTTGGTGTGCTTCCGCCCCACCATGATGATATTGAGTTTGTTTACCTCTATTTGATCTTTGCCCCATATGCATCCTACCCATGGAGTTTCGTACTCATGGGAAGTATCTCTCATTTGGCCAATGAGGTGGGAAATGTGAATAGAGACCATAGCAAGACTGATGCACACATTAGATATTTCCGTACACTCTATGTCTAGGATGACACGTGTCCAACCACTTGATCTCGGGGATCAAGTCTAGCGAGGTTTCGTACCTCCAACTCGACATTGGGTCGATGAAACTAAATTGGGGGTTAGTATATGACTCTCTCGAGTCCAAGAGACATTTTGGACCTCCAACTCGACTTTGAGTCGCTGAAACTATCTTCGTGTTAATATATGACTTTCTGAGTCCAAGAGAGGTTTCAAACCTCCAACCGACTTCTGGTTCAGCTTAAACCAACTTTTGGGTTGGTGTGTGACTCTTTTGAGTCCTATAGAGGTTTCCGACACTCCGAGCCGACTTCAGTAGTTAGCCGTGAGTGATGTCCTTATGACTCAAATTTTGTTTTGAAATAAATAAGCCACTGAAGCAAGTTACGTGGGATGACGCACGATGTTTGGAGGGCAATCGGTGGATGGAGTTCTCCCCTAGTTGAGAGAGTGTGTTAATTTTGGGCAAACTAGGTCTAAAATCCATGATGTCATGCTCAAATGATGATGCCAATATTTTTATTGGATTCCTCTTTCGTAGAGGTGCAAGATCAATCCAAAGATCATCTTGACTCTGATGAGTAGAACATGTATTTTGAATTTATTCCACATGTGCAAGGTCAGCCTAATTTATCCCACATGCATAAGAGATGTTCCACACACCCCCCACACAGATGTCTATATATTGGAGATACTTGGATTTCATTACACACAAAAATTTGTGGAGGCATTTTTCTTCTCCCTTGGATGGTGATGGAGCAACGTTCTTGGTTCTACGTTTAGGGCTTCTTGGTGCAACATCTTGGTGGAGTATTCTTGATGAAATGTCCCGGGGGGTTGTGTGATATATGTGGTTGGCTGACCTTATGAATACTTTGTCGGGTTGAACCATCCTCGCCGATCGCCGTAACGCCACCATTATTTATCTCTGTTTTTTAACTTGTCTTGCATCAATCTATTGGTATGTTCTGTCTACATCTTACTTTAATTATGCCCTATAAGGTTAAAGTATATTTTCATCTTAGCATAAAACATCTTCAAAATTTAACACATAATGCTACATCTTCTCGCTTTGGAAGTTAAACCATCAACAAAAGTTAGAAATACCATTGAATAAAATACAATGTACCAACATTTTCTCCTTTTTTCTATTACTAGGTCTCCTTTAATGACCTTCCAAAGGTTTTATCTCGTGGAAAGTTGTAACACAACCTTCACCGCCTATCGCCCCGTTGAAATCATACTTTTCTTCAGCTCTGGGAACATGCCTTAGCTCCTTTAATAACCATTGGTTTCAATTTTTTCTATTTTACATGAACTTTACCACATAAAATATGTGTAAACACAAAGACATAAAACATATAAAATAAGAGAGACACAAATATATGTGGTTCACCCAACTTGGGCTATTTCCATGGAAACAACCAATCCTTCCTTTACATTATCCAAAATAAAAATGAAGAGACACAATCTACATCGGATCCGATGTAATATCCTCTTCTCTCTCACACAATCCCCTTTGTGATTTCTCACTCAGAGTATACACACCATACACAAACGCAATACAATACCCTCAAACAACAGACAAGTTTCCTTCTAGGGTGAAAACCCCTAAATTAAACATAAACTTCTACCGCCAAATCATCTCGCCTAATGAACGACCCATATTGACTATGAAATTACAACATTTTACAAGGAAATTTTACATATTTTTTTAGCCTCAGGGCGCTTTCCCCCCTGAAAACCCTCCTCCCAAGGGGGCTCCAAAAAGGCCGCCGACACCCCCCCCAAGACCCCCCCCTCATGAAGATGAAAAGATGTTAAGAATAGGGTTCCAACATGGCGATACATATAAATAAAGAAGATAATCATGTTCCACACCCAACACAGCATATGAATAAAAAAAATTAATTAGACTAGGGTTTGATCATAAAAAACACACACATACAAAGCAAATCATTTCTAAGACATTGTGGGGCTCTTACTTACACATTCCACGAAACCCTAATGAGTAACGATTTCAATATAGGAACATAAAAAAACCCAATATTACCAACATTTCAAAGGTTCAAGACTTTATCCCTTATCATTCAACCCTAAGAAGTTATTTTTTCATGATCATATCAAAAATCCTAAACATGATATCATTAATAAAAAACTTCAAATACAATATCCCTAAGCGCTTTAGGGTTTCGTACATTCACATTAGAATACCCTCTCGGTTAGGGTTTTCCAAAACTTGTCTAGGGTTCTACAAAATCAATTAGAAATATGAGTGGGGTGGGTAGATTTATCAAGTGATGAATCACCTAGAATAAGAATCATTATGATTCAAGATAGACAAGATATAACAATGCCAAGTAAGATAATGTCAAATGAAAAAAACCTTTAATATAAATAAATCAATGTTTTTAAGGCATACCTTTGTTTCTTGACAAACCTTGTCTCGAGAGGCCCTCCTTCATACTTCTTGAGAGTATAACAATTCTTTTCCTAATCAAGACCATAGAGGGAGAAAGTTCATTAGTATTAATATAATCAAAAACTTTGAAATAAGTATATGAAACCAAAAAATGAGCCTAAAATGAGATACTTATCTTGAGGATCTGTTTAGGACTCCCTACAAAGCTTTGAGGGATACCTAAAAACTTATAAACAAGAAAAATGTATTTTCCAAAAAATATATTAAAGGCCTATAAATTATAAAACATCAAAAATATAAAATAAAATATCTAAAGCTACAAGAAAAGTACTTGGTAGTGTAAGTCTCTAATGTTAAATTTCTCCAGTGCTTGACTTCCTTTGAGTTTCCTTCTTCAACAATGTTGGCCAAATATCTCTCTATTTTCTTGTTTATCGGATTTTCGAGATAGTCACTCCTATAGTGACCCTTCTTATGGAATCGATATTATTATACCTTGGACATGTCAACTTTATTCCTTGGCCCTTTATATTTCTTTCATTTATGTTCGTAAATATAGGCATTAGGTACTCCTTCAGGATTGGAAGCTAATGAGATACTTAATTCCTCCTTGACTGTGGGCAATCCATTTTTATTCAAAGGTGGGAGCTACCATCCAATTATTAAATATGGCAGCAAATGCACCCCAAGTAGGTTTCAATCCTAATAGAGCATTGATCATGAGTTCTTTGTCTAGAACAATTTCATCAATGGCCAAAATATCATCCTTGATTATTTCTATATTCACAAACGAGGCCAATGTGTCTTATTTTGTCATATTTGTAGTCCTTAGCTCATTTTTCAAAGTAGCTACTTGACGAATGTTCTTAATGCAAAGTGAATAACTTTGACAAGGCTTCATACATTTTGTGAGCATGGTCAATGTTGGCTATGAATGGGAAAAGGTTGTCCTTTATTCCCGCTACCATTAAAGTCATGGCCACCAATTTAGTTCCCTTTATTTTACTTTTTTCACCATCAAAAGAATCCTTTGTAGGCTTCTTTACTTTTTCCTTTCGACCCGTGTATAGTACCTTATTCTTTTCAAGGATGAGGCCAATTCTCTTCTTCTAGGACCCGTAGTTTGAGGCTCCTTCAATTTTTTTTCTCCTTGATTGTGTTAGACATCCTCCTAGAGTGTAGTAGACTCCTACCCCCGAGATGATCCTTCAAATTGTTCCTTGATCAAGTGCTCGAGGACTTCATTTTTTCTTCCTTATTTCAACAAATCTATGATATCATGTTAGAAAATCGTAAAGGCGGAAATATTTTCTTATTCTTGAAAATTACTTGTGATGTTTCTTATTATTACGATTATTTATATCTTCGTTCTTTTTAGTTCATCAAGAAATTACCAAAGCAACATCACATAAAACAATAGACACCGTATGCAGAACTATGCTGGGGGAAACACCCCCTTAAGGGGAAAACCCTCCCTCGGCATATGCTCCATTAGTCCCATCCTCCCCCGCCCATAGTTGATCCTAAGTGGCCCATATTTCTACAACTCCCACAAAGTTTGAATGATGGCCGCATTAACTCTCTACTTTCTTTTCATGTGCTTGTACAAGTCTATCATTATCTTCTTTAAAAACTCCTTATTTATTCCTATAAAATTCTCAATGTATCTTCCAAATCAGATGAATATCCAACACAATGCAATGTGAAATGTCTCACCTAAACCAATTCATGAAAAAACTAACGAACCTTAGTGTAATTTTTGGGAGGATACATCCCGCAAGATCAACCATTAACCAAATACATGTATATCCATAATCGTAGCCTCATATAAACTTGTAACAAAAGGTATAATAGCGCATAAACCTCACTCTAGTTGGAGTAGAATCATGGATGCATAACCATACAAACTACAAAACATGACCTAATGTATAACCATACCAATGAAAATTTACTACACACCATCACAAGCATAAGCGAAATGTAACCAAGCGTGAATGACCAAATCATTTTCAACATATAATCATCACACAAGAAAGCATACAAGGACACTACACAAGCATGACCAATATGTGACCTAGCATAAAAAAAGCAATGCATATACAACATGTAACAATATGTAAGATAATGTGCATGGACAATACACAAACATGAAAAAAATAGATAATCACTCATACACACATTACCACATGTTGACAACGACACCATAAACACTTCCATGGGGACACCACTACCACCATGGCCAACAAAACATGGGTGCAATAAACAAATACACCATAAGTATGAAAAAAACACATGAAATCAACATAATGCATGATCAACACACTACCCATCCATTCTCGAGAGTTGAACCATGCTCCCGATACCACTCTATAACACCCTCATCCCACATCAACCCAAGTAACCAACCAACCAAGGTAAACATGTGAGGAGAGGCTACTAATATGAGATTTCACCTCATATCCGACCTTAAGGTAGTGGAACCGAGGGAAAGAAGACAAAGACACCTTACAAAACATCAACAACATCCCTAAGAGGTAATCCGACCTCCCGTACCCCCTAACCCCCGAGGGCGATCGAATTTTCAGCTCCCTTTTGGGCCATAGTCGTAGGTATGCCAAGGCACAATAATAGTTGGGAGCCTATAGCCATAAGAACAACACAACAAAACATGCGGCGAGGGCCCCAATTGGTCAGTTATGTGTGTTCAACTACAAGATTTATGCCACCTTTTTAGCCATAGAGCCCAAGTCACCGCCGTAACTTCATGAAACTTTAGGAGATAATAAATAACATTAAAAAAAAGGTACAAAAGCAATAACATCATCAAGAACTCATCCAGACATCTCCTAGCCATGACAGGAATTTCATCAAGCATGTCGCAAACATTGCATCTACAGGTGTAAACAACAAGTTTAGACATAGGGGTCTCATACTTATCTAAGAATCACTAAAAGGCATTTTTTCCTTACATCATTAGCTGTAGTACAATATATTTGACCACAGATACATTATGCATTCATTTACAAGTAAAAACATAGATAGAGACATACATCATCATTAATAAAACATATTCTTATAACCAACATAATAAAAAAAAAAATACCATGTATACGATAGCAATAGAATCCACATAATAACCAATACATTTGCATACCAAATACCAAAGGAATGAGTTCTTCATTAATGCATGTAAAAAAAAATCGGAGTTGAGAATTCCACGTTCAACCAAGCCATATATTAGTTTAGCCAAGTCTCACTTCACCCAATAACCCCCCGTGCCATATTCCAAGCATGAATGTGGGATATCACCAAACACATCAATCATAATCAATTCAGTGGCCTCCAAAGGCCAAACCACCTCAACCCTCAACCAATGACTCCACCTCATGGTCGAAAATCACAACCATCGTTGATTGGTCTCTATCCAAGTTGTTCGAGGACTCCCAGAGTGTTTTTTTTCCAATCGTGGCTTCGAGGACTAGTAACTCAACCCAAAACTATTACAGGCTTCTAGAGCGTTTTGTCCAACGAGGGCTTCCCAACATTAGTAACTCAACCCACCTAGGGCTTCCAAAGTGTTTTTTCCAACCAAGGCTTCCACGACAGGGTAACTCAACCCATAGTTGTTCGTCGTTTTCGAGAGTTTTTCCAACCAAGGCTTCCATGAACTAATAACTCAACCCATAGCTAAATGAATCATGAGAACCAAGAAGAAAAATAATCAATGGAAATAAACCCACAACACCATGGCTATCCAGGAAATCCAAAGACGAGGGAAATCCACATGCATACACCATGCATGCTAAAAACTAGTGAGGAAACCATGCATACAACTTGATACCCTGCAATCAAATCTCTTTCTATTCGTTGATCCCGATGTCCACTTGCATTTTCCTTCTCCTTATTTTGCCTTCTTGCTTCAATCACCAATTATCCACACTCTCCAAGAGCGATCCAAGAAAAATCTAAGTATCCAATAGTATGAGAGGGAGAGAGATCAATGAGAGAGCTCCAAAATGCACTCGCCAAAAAGGTACCAACATGCATTCTCGTAAGCCTTTTATAGAAGAGGCTTCTATTTTCTTCATTTTCCTCCTCACATGCAACCTCATGACATTTTACCTCCCCTTTCTCCTAATTTCCACTATTCTCATAAATAAATGTGTCAAAAAATACTTTTTTCTTCTTTAATGATTTAGCCATAGCCTTTGCCATAGACGTAATAAACCATGTGAACACCCGCACTAGGATGTTTTTTCCCAACATTCATCTTGGAATATGTCTCTCACGAACAATGGTTATTATTTTTTAACTTTTATTACATGGAATTTTGAGTAGGTTTGTTATAGGAAGGACGTTTTTGGTACAACGATGACGCAAGATGGACACATATGAAATTTCCAACTCATAGAAAAGATCAACAAAGTGAAATAACTATTGTGAGAGGTGAAGTAGAATCACAAGAAAGTGGTGCAACGAATGGTGGAGAGCAACAATTGCAATTGAGTGCACCGACATTTGGAATTGGTACAAGCAAATGATGAACACATCGTACTACAATATCGAGAATTAAGATTTGGAATTGGCGCACTCAATAATGGCAAGTTATTTCTTTAGAAGTTAACCTATTAGGAACAAAAAAGGCAAAGCATGTAGTGGCCCTTTAAAACCACAAATTACTAGGTAGAAAAGTTTTCCTCAAAGTACTAGTCACTAAGCGTAGTAATGGAAAACCTAGCATTTACAGAAATTCTGAGAGTGTTATTTGGAACAAATACTTATGAATAAGAACAATGATCAAAATGAAGAATTGAGTATAAATGGTTACCATAGCTGTATTCTTAGATTTTTTAATGTTAAATATGAATAGCGAATGGGGTAGAAGGGGTCAATTTCCAACCCATAGCATGAAACTCATAAAAAAAATGATGACATCCATAATGTATGCATACATGTAAAAAGGAGGATTATATTTGTAAATTTTGGAGGCTCTAAAACTTTGAACACCCTTTCATATGTTTTCAATTAAGATATTAGCCCAATTGAAATAAAAGCCTTTGAAGACTCTTTGAATAATGAGATCTAAGTCTCAAAGGAGAATGTGTAACATTGATTGTGGAAAAAATCATACAAAGCACTCAAACCACAAAAGATAGTTTAGGACTTAATTAGTGACTAATCACATATTCTTTAGAAGCTTCCTTTTTAAGTATCTTGTCACTATTTCTCTCGTGATTTAATTAATTCATGCATCCTTTCTCCAAATACACCACATTCCTTTTTTGGTAAAATCCTTAATGAATCGAACATTGTAATACAATTAGGGTTCAAGAAGTTTATACATAACTTGAATATTATCTAGCCGCTTTACTTGTCAAGATCCATACATCTCATGAATTGGGAACCCATGAAATCATCTAATGGGAATGGGGGAAGGGTGAGCAATGAGGGTTCTTACAACTTCCCATAACTCTCCCCAATGATAAAAATTGCACCTTGAACTACGATAATTTTTTATTTTGTGAATTGACGAGAATTGGTTGAATCAATCCTCTTGTCCATAATACTTGTTAACTTGAATTTTCGAGGCTATCCAATATTAACATCAAGCATACCATAAAATTTTCCTACCATTCCACAACCATGTCATCCTCCTTTCATTTTGAAATAAAATACATAGACAAAAAATTAGGGGGAAAAATATCTCACACCACTGGACAAAATAAATTCGTGTCATAATCAAAGTTCCATAGGAGGTCTTCAAAGTTTTAAACGAAAAGTATAATATAACGTTCCACCTAGTTTTAAAAAATTAGATATTGGATTTTCTTAAGCTTATTCTCGCACATATCCTTATAAACCCGATATCAAATAATGCAACATCACGTCAACATAAAGATATCATATCCGGCCACCCATGATGTTTCTTTGCATAATTAACCTCCTCCCATATCAACATTTTCTCTATCATTGATTTAATCAACTAGCCATGTGCCAAGCATTTCACATAATACAAAGTTCAAACCACGTGACATAGTCTAAAACACCCCCAAAGTGATCAATGGTGGATAAAGCACATCAAAAGAAAGGATTTAACTCCGCAAGTTACTCCGATGTTTAGCCGATGTGCGGCGCACTACCCGAATTATATGGCACCACCTAATTAGACATAAAATTATTTTGATTTTTTTCCCAAATTACTTGCTCTGATGCCCAATAATGTCAATAAAATCATCCCTATTTTCATAGTATCAATGGAATCGTCTCAAGATTTGGATAAACAAATTTTACCTGACAAAGAAATTTCCAACAAATTGGAGGCATGCACAATGATTAACCTCAATGTTTCTATGTAAAAAACTATATTTTATTCCGTGATCTTTGTGGATGTAGTGAATTTCCAAATCTTTGGTGGATGTCATGAATTTCGGAGTTAATGTCATTATCGAAGGAGAGGTGTGCTATGAGCAAACTACACAAGATTAATAATTAATTTGGACAATAAAGTATTTAGAATTGTTGGCACCATGGATTTTTTAAAGTGGTGATATTATCCATATTTTTAGTGACATTTTTATAATTCCGATGGACATGAGAAACCATAACTTTATGGAATTAGGGCCACTTTACTAGCATTGTAAAGCAGAAAGTGCAACTTTTTGACTTTGAGGTTAATAAAAAATAAATCAATTAAATTCACTTGAAATTTACATTTAAAAATATAGAGTTGTATTTAGTGTTATTTTTGAAAAGTTTTCAAAATTACTATTTTTATCTAATTTGTATAAAAATCATATATTTATTAAAAATCAAATTTGAATAACACAATTCAATATTTTAACTAAAATTTCTCAATTTAATATTATTATTTTTTTATATAAACAATACATTACATATATATTATTTGATTTATTTTCTAAATCGGCATTCTCCATCCCTATCGCTATTATCACCTCGCAAATAAAACTTTTGTAACTAAATTGAATTGAATTTAAGGTAGGGTTTTACCCATTCTTGTGCGCTAGGCTCGATCTAGGTTGTGTCCAGTTTGAATGTTTTATAAAGTAGGTTTATCATATCTCTTATAAAATATAGTTTGAAACAGCTTTTTTCTTTTATAGCTCGTAAATATCAAGGATGGAGTTGTATAGTTGGAGCTTGCACAGACAGTCATACAGAGGGATGAGTAGGAGTCATTAACAGGAAATATGGAAGGACGAGCTCAATACAAAGTGGGGGATGATGCAAGAAGGACAAGATCAACATTGTGCAGTGAACGACGAACCGATTGCACATGAATGATTTGGAGAGTAGGGTTTATATGTATGTGTTTTTTTTAAATTGCTGTCGTTTCATCTTACAATTTAGTTTGAATTCAAAAAAATTTTCTTCTAAAGTTTGGGGTCAAAAATTTTTTGGAAGATATTTTGATATGGATTTTTCTTTGGAGGTTCAAAGTTTAAATTTAAAACTTTTTGGAAGATATTTTGGAGGCGACGTGATTTTTTCTTTGGAGGTATGCATTTGCTTTGTGTTGAAATAAATCTTCTTTATTTTTGTTCAAAAATTTTTCTTTACATTTTAAGATTTAAAGAATTTTTTTGGAAGACATTTCTCGAGGTTGTGATTTTTCTTAGAGATGTACGTGTTTTTGATTGGATTACGTATTTTTAGAAAAGATTTTTTTAAATTAAATTTTTTGTGATATTTTTTGTAATTGAGTTATTGTCTAATTTTTAAAGGAAATTTTTAAATTAAGTACCCTATTATCATGGGAAATCGAAGAACTTGTGTGGAGAAAAAAATACGACCAAAAGAAAGCCTGAGAACGTAGAGAAGAGAAGAGAGCACGAAAGAAAGTTAGAAGTTTTCCAAAGTTTATTAAAGAGGAAAATCAAATTTTGCTATAATTAATAGCATGTAAATGTAAATATTATGCGTTCATTACATATTTAAATTTTCTCAATGCAAGGTCGTAACGTTTAATTTTTATTTGATAAACTATAGTTTGAAAATATTTTGTTTGATGTATATGTTAAGAGATATTCCTCAAAATATTGAAGAAGAAAATCAACATGTTAAATTGGTTGTGGTAAATGTAATATTAAAGATCGCATGATATATTTTTAAAGTTTTCCTAATGTACAATGTGAAGTTTAATTTTTATTTGATGAACTAGTTTAAAATATTAATGTAATGTATAAAGAGATACCCGTAAAATATTGGTATAACAGAAAATTAACCTCAAGCGTAAATTAATCGTGTATGTTACAGATATATTATGATCTATTGAGGAAAATAAAATTCCTTTCCTAATATTTATTGACATATTTATTAATTTAGTTATTTACTGAATATGTACTATTTTTTCAATATGATAGTATGAAATCACTATCGATAATGAGATGTTAGAAAATGCTTCACACCGTACATATGACAAAAAACTCGATTATTATATACTATATCGTGTTTATAAAAATTTTAAAATGTTTTTCAAAACGTAGCAGGTCACGTTCAAATGTTGAATGTCTCTTATCATCAAGGAAATTAAAAGAAGCGGGCTTACACCATTAATAGCTCAAATCAACCAAAGATAAAAATGAAAGAAGAGGTGATAAAAACATGAGTAAAGCAGAGCCACTAAGAGACCAGAGATAAAAACACCAAATATACGTAGAGGAATACAAATGGAACAGTTTCACCAAGTATTCAAGAGAATCGTTTAATTCAATATCCAGTGCAGAACAGCAATCGTAAACTCTCGTTAGAAAAATCTCCGACAAACATCGGTACCCTCACCCCGAAATAGACGAAATGATGAACTCGCTTAAGTTGAGAGCTACTATAAGCAACCACACAAAGATATAGACTGGGAGAAGATGTTAAAAAAATAATATATGAATATTGAAGAATACCCAAGAGCTCACCCACTTCACAGACATGATGCAGAATATACAATCATACGAAGAACATGAAAGACCCTTGAAACCACTCAAATAGAGTTATTCAACAAGAAAGAAGAGAATTGGCCATCTGAAAGTTTCACCAAAAGTTTTTGTTCAACAAAAACCACAAAGTAAAACTACCGTATTTAATACTGTTGTTGCCATTATCATGTGGAATTTGAGTTATATTATGACACATTCTTTGATTTTAGAGAACATTATGGAATGATTCACTCTCCTCTCCACCATCCTGAATCTTATATCTCAAATTCCCTATGAAAAGAGAAAGAACTATTTTACAAAAAGAACAAACATGGTGTAAAAATTATGATTGTAACTACATTAAACAAACAAATATCGTATTGATATAAACATCAATTGTCCAACACAGAGTGAAATGGAAGAGATACGAATATACCAAAGACATCGATTCAAAGTGCGATAGTGTTAAAAAGAATCGAATTATTAGAAGACGAAATTTTTCTTTAACAGATTCTTTAGAGAAAGTTTGAAGCAGTAAATTTACAAACACACCAGTGCATTCTATAAGCTCGATGGCAAGACTTGCAATTCAAAAATTTAAAGTTTTCCACCAGGAACTATTTGTCACAGATTGACGGCAGAAACTACACATTTGCTCTCCACAAAAAGAAATTGTATAGAATACTATCACCTCGTACCAAGTTCCATATGCTCGTTCATATTTATACAGACACACGAACAAAACAAGCCATCATATAGAAAGCATTTATAAAACCATACTATTAAAGAACATTGGTTTTTATACCGGTGATGCATCGTACGTAAGGACAGCATGCTTTGTAGCAATATTGTTTTTGGAAAATTTCTATATTCATTGAAAACGTGAACAATATTCACGAATACTGGATATGGTCAAACTGGACAAAAGAAAGTCAATTCAAATCGTACGATTATTTTTTTGTTGTGTCGTTTCTTACAAGAAAACTCGTTAAATATTGTTGGAACTTTTGAGACCCAAGTGTAGTGTTGAACATGACAGGCAGAGCATGCACAAATTACACTAAGATATCAATGAAACTACCTTCTTTGCACCACCACTGCAAATCAAGAAGTTGTCATCAGCAAAATGTTTCCGTCATGAGATTAACCCATCACGCAGAAGGCAAAGGTACATTCAATTTAATTTATAGTTGGTAATCTAATTTTTAAACATTGTACATTTATCATGCATTTATCATCAATTGTATTTTTTTAACAGTATTTACAAATTCTTTTTCTAATTTTCCATATAAAAGGTTTTTCTCAAAATATTGGAACGGAGACCAACATTCAATTTGAAATGAAGTTGAACAATAAAGACTTGAAATTGCATTCAATTCAACAAAATTGTTCACCACAAATGTTTTCTACATTGGATAAAATAAAATATTTTGTTTTTTGCGATAATGCATAGACAACACAAATCCAATGACATATGAAAAACAAATGTATGTGAACGTATTGAAACATACAAAGAAATAAACACAAAGGGGAAAATGTCTCAATGATTGAAGAACAATCAAGAGAAATCATAATATCATCCTATGGTGACTTAGTTTATCTTGTTAGAGAAGTTGCAACAATTGAATTACTTTTTAATGATTTAAAGATTTACAACTTAAATTTAAATATGGTTAATTAAATGTTAAATTATTTATTGTGTTAGGAGAGTTGTTTTTTATTTTACCTGAAATTCCATTATTACCCATTAAAAGTGTAATATTATCGACACAATCAATAAAATGAAATTATTACAAGACTATAATGATCACGGATTTTGTAGATGATGAAGTATTCATTTGCGACTGGTGTTGTTACGCCAACAAACTCGCTAAAGTGGAGACTTTGTTTACTTCAAGACTATAAACTCGATTCATAAGTTGTCAATATAGTCACTTGCAGTAAAAATGACAAAGTTGATAGAAGTTCAATCAAAGAAAACGCAACCAAGAAATGGAAATAAACCACCATGAACGGATTATTGAGGATGGAATTCTATTGAATTTTTTTGAGCAATGACAAAAATTTATTATCTTTTAAACCTTCGTACTGTTCAAAACAACTACTAGTGTTATTTGTGGTTCTGTAAATGTTACACTGTTTGGGTATGCGCTATGCCCAGTTTCCACCGAAAATAGTTTTATACAAAATGTGCATCGATTAAAACAAATATGTATTGATATATATACTAGAATGAAATTAATGTTCATATTAATTGTTTTTATGTTTCCACTATGTACAAACTATTTCACTTCTGTTTGTAGCTTTATCTTGCCCTATATGGCTCAGCCTAAGGGGACTAGATACAACAAGTGGTTAACCGTACTTGCCCTAACTCTGCTTTTAAGTACAATTTCATCGTTTATGCCTAGCATCTTAAAGCATGTCTATGCTGTATGATAGATTTCGGTTTCAAGTTTCTATAAAAAGTTGTCACCTAATGCCTGGCCGAACTTCGTAAAATACCATACCTCATCTTCTTGCTCTCCAATATTATTAGGTTTAATTATTATACAAAAATTCCACCAGACATTATCAACATTTTTTTGCGTTGTGCGTAAAATCAATGAAATTAATCCAATGTCTTTACAAGTAATGCACCATCACATGCAATTATATCAAACAGAAAACTGAAGCATATGGTATTAAATTGGGCTTGGGATTGTCTTTACAAAGTAGTCTACCCTTAACTTACCATGTGCAAATGTAGGTTGAAACCATCCAAAATCCTTAGAAGTTGGTAAATTGAAACCATCCAAAACTTTAAGTCTTAAAACCTTCGATTATGACATTATATCAATAAAACAACATTTAAAGTTCAATAAATATCATATGCAAAATGTAGATTGAAACCATTCAAAACTGAGTTTTAAAAACTTCTACATGCCATACACAATTTATAATTCAATATCCAACAAAAACATTTAACAAATTAGTTACTGCTACCACACTAAGATTACCACACCAAGATATCATGTACCCCTGCCATATGAGTGGCATATAAGGCCGTATTGGAATGTATTAGACAAAATTCGAAAAGGAGTAGCTCAATCAATTCAAGCACCTGTGATCGAATTGTTCTATGGAGCTTCATGAGAAGAGATATGTAAAAGCATTACACATGCCAATTATAATTCAACAACAAAAACATTTAACAAATTAAACATCATCACCAAAGTCAAAGCTTTCAAGTTTTTTGTAAAATACGCCTAATGACCTACTAGAATGACAAATACTCACTTTTGTAAGATCATTTGGCATTTGGAAAATGAAAGTCTTATACCGTCAATCAATTTAAAGTACTTACCTACCATAGGGAGTGTAAAATATTCAATGTAGTTATGACGATGTTCACTCCTAGCTGAAGCAACAACAATGGATTAAATTTTTTTAACAATTCATGGTAATGACCATATCAACGTTGGTTCAACTCATTGTTTTTTCACGAAGAAACTTCCAAGGATGCACTTAGACAAACCGTTGAATTGAAAAGCTTGACATGGGAGATATTAACAGGAATGTGCGATTTCAGAAACTTTGTTAGAAAGTGGGGCTCACTTGAAGGAATAAGCACCATTGCCATGGTGGTAAAAGCTCAACAACATGGAAGAGGAAGACTATACTTTTGATCCGAAACACGATGGCTTGAAGAAAGAAATGCATGTACAATAACACTGAAAATAAGACCATCATACCACCAAGAGGATTGGCACTACTAAGGAGCCACATATGTCGTATTGGGAGCACTAGATGAATTCGAAAAAGAAAGAGTCAGAACCAATTCAAGCAAGCCCAAGATTAAATTGTTACATGGAGCTTCATGAGAAGAGATATGAAAAGCACCGCAAGACAAGGGCTAGTTCAAAACATTGGAAGAGGAAATGTTGAAGATCATGGGTACAAGACATGAGGAATGATGATGAAAGTTCCTTGGACTTGAGTTTCATGTCTACAACCGTACATGGAAAAAGTTTTTCTTGATAGACACGGGGCTACCCATACCTTGAAAGTTTGAAAGTATGTGCCTGCATTCTAGAAAGAGGAAGGCCATATCAGAAGAGTTGAGTGCTTACAAGAGTCAACTCAAGGATAAAAGTAGCAACCACCCAGGTCATGAAAAGCATGTGAGAGTAGGGTCATGGTTTGGAAAGATAGACTTAAGAGTCATACGCATCATTCCCATGATGGACCACACTAATGATGTGACCGAGACATGAACTTCAATTTTTTACATTTAATCCAAATTATTTATGAAAGATAGATAAACTATTTAAAATATTTAGCTCAAACTCTTATAACAACACTAATAATTTCAAGTTCTCTTGCTCTCCAATATTATTAGGCTTAGTTATTATAATAAAAATTCACCCTAATATTGTCAATAATTTTTTATACTACACCGAAATCAATGAACACTATTAATCCAATGGATTTTTAACAAGTAATGGCACCATCATACACAATTATATCAAATTTAAATCAACATATACTACATAATGAAATCAATGCGATTGTTTTGTTACAAGTAACATTTCAACTTGGCCATATGCAAATGAAGTTCACATTCTATTCATGTATGTTTTTAAAAACTTCTGCAGATATCATTAGAATTATGGTTCAACTATCCAACCAAAACATTTAACAAATAAATACTACATGCTACACAATTATAATTCAACTATTCAACAAAATATTTAACATTAAATATCAAATGTCAAATGTAATTCAATGACAACATTATCACATTCACATGCCAAAAAGTACCAAATCCATCCAAAGAAAACTCAAATCAATGAACAAGTTATTAATCCAATGACTTTACAAGTAATGTACTATCATGTATGCAATTAACAAATTTGGTAATCAACATATATAATGTGTAATGAAATCCAATGACTTTTGTATAATGTACCATCACATGTATGCAATTATATCAAATCAGAAATCAACATATGAACAATGAAATCCACCGGGATTGTCTACAAGTAACATTTCAATTTACCATATGTGCAAATGTAGGTTCATATCTCCACTATTCATGTAGTTTTAAAACCTAAAACGCCATGCCAATTATAATTCGTTAACCATCTAACAAAAGCATTTAACATTAAATATCACATGCCACATGCCAATTATAATTCAATTATTCAATAAAAATATTTTAAATATTAAATACTGCATGCCATGCCAATTATAATTCAAACTATCCAACAAAAACATTTAACACATATGTCCAAAATATGTACAAAAACATATTGTAATAAAATATGTCCAAAAATTGTAAATCTCACTCAAGTACTTAAATCAGATCAAGTTTAACAAATTTTAAACCATCAAATTTTTTGAATGAAACCAACTAATTTATGTCTTGTCCTAACAATGTAGATTCAGCTCTGGTCCCGATTGGCCTTGCCATCTTGTAAAGGAAAACCTATAATACACACGTATAATATGTACTTGAAAACATTAAAATTCTAAAACAAAATTAAACGAATATATAAGAATGAACTCATGTAAAAAAAACAAAATACAGCCAAAAAATCATGAATACCTTTGAAGGTTGCTTCTCCATTTGATGAAGAGTATCTCGCTATAGAAACATCTCTAGTGGTAATCAACAATATACATGTACAAATAAATATGCACTATATATATATACATAAATAATTTATATAAATTAAAATTTTCAAATGAAAATGCATCATAGGTATATATATATAAAAACTTATTTGATCAATAATATTAAAAAAAGAATTAAAAATAACTTCTTCAATGGGGTCATGGGATGTCTTTTACTTTTCAAGCTAAAGTTCCCTGATTAAAAAAATCTTCTATATAAAACCTAAATTCATGCATCTTAAATAACTCAAAATATAGATCTTCATATCTTCACCCTTATGAACTTCTTTTAGCAATACAATTTTAAACCGCAATTGTCTACTTTGTCATTCTCAATGAAGCAGAAGGTATATCTCCAAAGAAGAAGAAGGTACTTAGATCCCAAAAACACCGTACTAGAACTGTGACTCGTTAAAACATTTTCCAACATTTAATTATATATAGATACATGTATATGGCAACAATTATTTATTTTAGAGTTTAAAAATACTAACATACATGTGCTAACATTGCTGTATGAATATATGTACCTGATCCAGCATCGTTTTTCTGAGCCGCAGGTCCCGAATTATTAATATTTTGATCACGCGTACTCATGCCCTAGGAACCTAAAATGGTGTTTTAACACATAATCACATATTTTTACAGATTAACGTACACATACAACAATGTATACATGTGTACATACACATACTTATTTATTAAATTGTACACATGTATGTATACACCCCCAAATCCCTAAGGTCGCCACCGTTCCTATGTCTTTCTCATTTAAAAATTAGGTTCATACCATTGCTACAATTTATCATGAGTGTTCTTAGGATTCTGAAGACTATGTCAAACTTCTGTCCGTATGTTAAAATAAAATTGGCACGTGCATATTGGACGTGGTTTTTTGTCGACGTAAGCCAAGATCGACTCACTCAATCCGTTTATGAATATTTTCAATCATAATATCTTCTGTTTACCACTTATTTGAGAAGTCGATCCATCTCTCGATCGCAAGGTTTCGACTTATGACGGTCGAATCACCAATGGCGTTCGTGCGAGGCAACCCACATCTCGCTGCGCCCCCACGCGACACATAACCGACCTCTCCCTCGGCCAAAAATTCTGGGCGAGAAGATCATCGTAGCTCAAGCTCATACCCTTAAAAAATTTTGCTAAAATATTTAAAGAAATAAAGAGGAACTCATCGTCTTATGCAGAAGCCTTCCTGCAAATGTAAAGATGTCACTATACAAATATTTGAGCATGTCCGGTGCTTCGAACATCGACCTTTCAACATCTTTCTTTTTTGGGCTCTTCCTTAAAATTAAACACGTACTGACTTAGCGTCTGCCTTGAAACCGTTATGCTCGCCATTTATTTTAACGATTAACGTTTTCTCTGCCCCCCCCCACAAACCATCTTGTTGGCCCCCAACTCCGCAATACCCTTGCTATTTCACCCAATGAATGTAAGAATTATCCGTAGGCTTTGTCTACCTTTTGTGCAGTAGTCAAATCCTGAGATCCTGTCTGCACTCTTGTGTTGGGCTTTGACACCTTTAAAGAAGGTGGCCTGCCATGTTCCTTTCTCCCCATGGTATGTTTAATCTCTACCTCGATGTTAAAGTAGGTTGAGCACTTTCTTCACGACACACGTCGTTATTTTTTTGACCACCGGCTCAACATTTTGAGCCTCGCATTAATATATATATAATTTCCATGAATAAAAACATGTGTAAAAAAGTTGTAAAAATTCTTAATGAAAAAATATTGAATTGATGGCAACCTTGATGTTGTTGGTTATATCATTCCAACATGACTCGAGAATTCAAATTTCTTAATGATGTCACGAGAACCGTACCCACAGCGACTCTGGCCGAGAACCAGTACTGTTGATTAGCTCTCTTCACCTTCGTGTGAAATAAATATCACCCTCTCTTCCCAAGACCACAATACCTTAATTCTGCTGAACCTCAACACATTTCATTGATGGAGTAGAAAGCCTTTCTCCCTCTTGCCTCCCAAAATTAAAATATGAAATCTCTGTTAACAACTAATTTCACCACAAAGTTAGTAAAAATCAATTCCATATGTGTACACACAATGTATTTTCCAGATTTAAGATTATATTTAAACACCGAACATCCTCTCGACTCCCCCAGACCTACATGGGATTCAGTTGATCTTCGTCTTTCATCTCTCCATGATGTATATCTATTGTTTAAGCATCGCCAAAATAGATTTCAAAAATCAATACCCCAGTAAATCCACTTGGGGATGTTAAATCCAATATGTTCTATATTTCTTACATTTCAGCCCTATATTTTTCTTTTCCAACCAAGGTTTATAAAATAACATGAGAAGGTAACATGAGATCGAACAATCATTTTCTTATTATCTATATGGAAGGCAAGAATGATTATATCCCTCGAGCTGTATGGGTATGTAGTTTGTCAATTTTTATCACATATTTTTTGGTAAGTGTGAATGTTTTTTTTTTTATCTATAGTACACAATGTTGAGTTTCAGACTTTCACTTTATGTAAAGTATGATTCTAGGATTAACAAAATTTGTACTTTGGTTTTTTAAGAATATATCAAATAAAGTTTTTGAGAATAAATATGGCTTTTTCTCCTTAGAATTTGGGTACTTGAATTTCCTCGTCCATATTTTCTTGTTAATGATTATAACCCTTAAAATGTATAATATTGTTTGTCATCATCATTCAAAAATGACTTGGCACATGAAATTTACTATGTCTGTCATCATCACTTCACACCATCTCACAGCAACATGACCCCTTTCCTACATATTAGCAGTATAAATTTTGAAATGTCATCCTTCTTATCCCAATGAATGGATTGTATAACAAAGAATAAAATACAATTTATACAAAAGATAGTTTTTAGCTTGTCCTCTCCATATCCGCTATAGCTATGATCATTTTTTCATCAAACTTTTCTATTTCGAAATTCATTAGCGAAAGTTTAATTTTATCGTATAGCCACACCACTATACATATAATTATCATATTATACACTAATACACACGATTTCGTTGTTTACAATAAAGTCCAACAACAAACAATGTTAATTGAGTTTAGTAGTGTATATAACAATTTCTTTGATTTTAAGTGTAAGTGACCAAATAGTAGAATTAACTACTGTAAATGAATTTCCAAACAAAATGTTGGAAGAGAAAAATAGGCAACTAACAGATATGAGTGTTATGAGGAGGACAAACTTATACCCAGATTATTTTTACATCAAATTCCCTCCTTATTCACCTAATGTCACAATCAATCGTGGTTCAGATAGAAGTGTATACCTACCATAACCAATCATATATGCAGAAGGGTCATATGTAGATGGTGTGAACGATGATTACAATCAAGGATAATTTTTTCATCTACTAGGCTATTTTGAGATGATGATTATAAACTAGTGCTAGCTCATTAAAGGTTAAAATTGTCATGCCTAATGTGGGGTGGACAATTTAAATCAAGTTTATCAGCACAATTTAGCTCATTTAGTCAAGGTTAGTTAGAAGAATTAGCTATTGGCCCACTCTTCAATTTCCTCCTGAAAATGAATGTGTACGTGCTTTTGAGAGACATTAGAGGAACAAGGTCCAAATTTTCGATGAAAATGTGCTATGAAAGCAAAGTGCTCTTAAAGGAAAGAAGGCATAAGTGTGGTTAGGTGTTGTTGAGTCAAAATGTTCTTTCAAGAAGGGCTTAACGTATTTGGGTCTTGAAGGGAAAATACGGAATGCTCCTGTGCTTTAAGGAGTTTGTGAGGTTTGTGTTCATGATGAATGAACATGTACATAGTTTACCTTAAAGTTACAAAGTTTACGCAATATTAAAAAAAAAACAAGAATTTCTATTTAGATACATTCCTATAGATTGACTCACAGTATTTACTAGATATGTCACCTTTTCATAAAAGACGAGATCCAAGAGGCTACCTGCCTTTGCGTAACCCCAGGAACCGCCATGCAAACACTAGAGTAACAACAATATCGAAAGAACTAGACATGGGAATGTGTCTCTTTCCAACATTATCACCAAATCCAACGCATTTATTATGCATGATGGAGATTCATCTAGCGCTTCTCTTTGTTAGAGAAAGTACATGGTTTCATTATTTGTTTTTCGAGGAGTCGGCTTGGTTCAAGAGTTTTGTCAACTTGTTTGCTGATGGTTCTTTGTACACCAATATGGTGAGCATATGGACATATTCACATGATGTGAATTTTTTTTTCTTTGAAGGAGAAAATGATGTGTTTTCAGTTTGATGGTTTTGTTTGTGACAGATGTCACAAGATTTTGGTGTAAGTGGTGGTGCTTACCATTGAGGCATGATGTATGGTGACCAATACATCTTGATATCGCTTTCAGAGATTGAGACAATGTTGCATATAATGTTTGTGTTTCACATAAATAGACAAGATAAGTCGTTGGTTCTAAACCCTTATTACGTGCACAGATGAGGTGGCAACACTACATGATGGAGTGGGGAGAAATGGGGTGCTTAAGGGCATGAAGGATACTCTTCAACTCATGAAGCATAGGGCATGAATTGGTGGGATGATCAATGTGTCTCAAAGGGCACATGGGACTAATCTGTGTATTTTTATTGAAGGTTCTTTCTAAAACAAAATTATAAATAACTATGGAACTTTTGTATTAACAAATTATCCACAAAATTATTGTAGAAAATTTTCTAAATTGAAATGCAACTAAAATTCCTTGCATTCTTTCATCAACTTTGTTAATAACTGAATAGTTCACTAAAGTTGACTATAGCATACCAACTCCAATGAACATTGTCTTTTCCTAATGTTCATTGTGAAATGATCCTCACATTAATGTGATAGGATCTTTTTCATTCTCTTGGTTACTAGGTCAAAGCATCCTAATGGGTAAATTAATTGTGAGACAAAATTACAAGCATTAACAATCCTAAAGTCTACTGAAGTACTGCAAAACAATATATGCTAAAGCCAAAATATGGAGACAATTATCACTAAACTAACGTACCATTATGCATGATGGAGAATATCTAGCGCTTTCCTTGTTAAATATATTACCAAGGGAAAGCGCTAGGAGATTCTCCACCATGCATAATCGTACGTTTATGCTTATAGAGTGAAAAAACTAAAAGAATCAACTTGTAGGGTCATTTAAATGGGGTAGAATTCCTTTGTCTTTGCAAATTTTAAAGTATGGTGCATGTTGCATGAAGCAAGATGTTGAAAGCAAGAGTTATGTTAGGATACATATAAATGCAACAAATATGGAAATTTGTACATGAGCTCTATTATTTCCTTTTTTATGTGATCCATGCCTTTCTCTAATTCATATTTTTATCTTCTTTCTATTAATTATGTTATTCTTTCTATGTAGCTGTTTAGCACAAGGGGGTGGAAACACTCCCGCATTTTCTAAGTGGTGAGGTCGTTTAATTTGGAAGAATAAAGGCGTTAGTGGTGGGAACCATGTTAGGAGTTGGGCATTCTATTGATATGGCTGTAAGGTACTTAGTGTATGAGGAGCATCCAAAATTAGGCGGATTGGGACTCGATGAGGGGGATATGTCACTTCACGTGCATGCGTGATGATGGTATTTGATGAGTACGCATTATACAGATAAGATGAGTAAGTCTTTAACATAGAGCACCAAGGGCATGCCAAATACTAATTAACTGTAGTTCTAGACATAATAAATGGTGGAAGAGGAATCATCAACACATGAGGTTATGTGTTGGTAGCCATTATTGAGGCATGATGTATGGTGACCAACACATCTTGGGATATCACGGGAGATTGGAGACAATGTTGTGTATAATGTTTGTGTTTCATAAACAGACAAGAGGTCGTTGGTTCTTAAATCACATGCAGATGAGGTGCAACATCACATGATGGAGTGGGAGAATGGGGGCGAAGGGGCAGGAAGGATACCTTCAACTCACAAGGTGGCCAGCATGGGGCATGAATTGGTGGGATGGACGAATGTGTCTCAAAGGGCACACGCTGACTAACCTTGGGCATTTTTGGTTGAAGGCTCTTTCTATTAAAATAAAAAATTATAAATAACTATGGAAACTTGCATTAAATTATCCTACAAAATTATTGTAGAAAATTTTCAAAATTGAAATGCACTCTTAAATTTTCTTTGCATTCTTTTCATCAACTTTGTTAACAATTAAATAGTCTACTAGTTGACTTATATTACCAATCGCAATGAATATTGTCTTTTCCTAATGTTCATTGCAGAAAAATGGATCCTCACATTAATGTGATAGGATCTTTTTCATCTCTCAAGCGCTAGGTCAAAGCTACATCCTAATGGGTAAATTAACTGTGAGATAAATTACAAGCATTAAACAACCAGTTCTTATACTCAAGTACACTTGCACAATATATGCTAAAGCTAAAACATGGAGACAATTAACATTAAACTAACGTAATTAATATGTATGACGAGAATATCTATGCTTTCCTTGTTAAATATATTAACAAGGAAAGCGTTTAGAGATTCTCCACCATGCACAATTTGACGTTTATGCTTATAGAGTGAAAAAATAAAAGAATCAACTTTTAGGGTCATTTAAATGGGGTGGAGAATTTTGTCTTTGCAAATTCAAAGTATGGTGCATGTTGCATGAAGTGAAGATGTTGAAAGTAGAGCATGTTAGACACACAATGCAACAAACATGGAATTTGAAATATGAGCTCTATTATTTCTATTATGTGATCCATGCCTTTCTCTAATTCATATTTTATCTTTCATTAATTATGTTATTCTTTCTATGTATTGTTCTAGTAAGGGTGGGGTGCAATAATTTCTGTGATCATTTTTCTATGGTGAGGTCGTTTGAATTTCAATAGTTGTGTCAGTGGTGGGAACCAGTTGTGAGTTGGGCATTCCACTGACATGGTCAGACACTTAGTGTATGAGGAGCATCCTAAAATTAGGTGATTGGGATCTTGATGAGGGGGATATGTCACTTGATGGCGTGTTGATGATGAATATGAGTACAGACACATATAGACAAGATGAGTGTCTTTAACATAGAGCACCAAGGGCATGCCAAATACCAATTAACTGTACCGTATATAACAAATGGTGGAAGAGGAATCACCACATGAGGTTGGTGTGTTGGTAAGGTTGCATTATTGAGGCATGATGTATGGCAGTACCAACACATCTTCGATATCGTCGGAGATTGAGAAAATGTTGTGTATAATGTTTGTGTTTCACATAAAATGTACAAGAGGTCATCAAGTTCTTAAACCCTTATTACGTGATGAGGTGGCAACATCACATGATGGAGTGGGGAGAAATGGGGGTGCTTAAGGGTATGAAGGATACCCTTCAACTCATGAAGCATGGGGCATGAATTAAAAGGGATGACCTAATGTGTCTCAAAGGGCAATAATGCCGGGACCAACTCGGGGTATTTTTGGTTGAAGGCCTTTTCTATTAAAACAAAAATTAGAACAACTATGTGAAACTTTCAGCATTAACAAAACTATCTCATAAAAATTATTGTAGAAAATTTTCAAAATTGAAATGCAACCTTAAATTCTCACATTTTTTCATCAACTTTGTTAATAATTGAATAGTCTACTATAGTTGACTATATTATCAAATGCAATGAATATTATTTTTCTCCAATGTTCATCAGGAAATGGATCTCGTTGTTAATGTGATAGGATCTTTTCATCTTCTCAAGTTACTAGGTCAAAGCATCCTCAATCGTGAATAAATTGTGAGATAAATTACTTGCATTAAATGTCAATCCAAGTTCTTATACTCAAGCACACTTGCACAATATATGCTAAGCAATTAACTCTTCAATCAAAAATGGAAATGTAGACATAATGTATACACACTTTACATTAAGAAAACGTGTTCATGCACATGCTTTTGAAGAAAGAAAGGCATTTAACATGCTTTCATCCAAAAGGCTATGTATTTAAAAGCCTTAAAAAGAAAGGGCATTTAGTATGCTTTAATTCAAAATAAGTATTTAGAAGGCCCTAGAAATGAGATAAACTATATATGAAGCAATGGAGAAATTCCAAAGTTTTTGTTCTTAAAGTAAAAAAAATAAAAAATCATATCATATCTAACAATAAAAAATCAACGTTTAAGGCTAATACTAAGAGACAAACATAAAAAGGAATAAAGTAATAGAGTTCCCTGTTATGGAGTTTCTAGTTTTGTGATAAAGAATAATACCATATTGACTAGGGTCAAATCAATTGAAAATGATGATAGAATAAACGCTATTGAACTTTTTATGATCCAATTATTTTTTTCTTAAATAATAACAACAAGGATAAGTTAAATTTAACTTCTACAAACACAATGGTTCACACAATTTAGAAAAAGCACTAATTGAACTTACAATATGGTTTTTATAATTCTATCTAAACCAAAACCAAAATCTATTACTTTCCAACAAACTAACTATTTACTTAAAACCTACTATGAACTGACAATGTTCATATCTTTCTATAATAACAACATTTGATATTTAATTTAAAAAATATAAACTACGTGGTGGTAAGAGGGTTTGCCTTTAGTGGATGAAAATTAATCTTTTGAGGATTGTTCCACTGCCTTGTTTCTGGTATTGCCAGCTGATTTAAATGTTTGCTTATGATTGAAATACATGTTCGTGACAGTGGATCTAGATCTACGTACATGCTTTTGAGAAATTTTTTACTAGTGTGTGCTGTTATGCTAGTTATCATGAAGATTTATCATTACACACAGTTCAAGAGTTCTACTACTAACCAATGGTGTTATGACCACTCATGTTCCAAGCAGCCAGATCTAACCAAAGACTATGTGTTTTCTGCTAAGACCGTAATCATAGTATTGCTATGAATAATGACATGGTAACCATAGTGATTTATCCGTGCTTATACTAATGAATGATCATAATCGGAATACTAGATAATGCTATTTGTATTTCACTACATGCACGAAATCTAAAATCTAAAAGTTAATCAAATCTAAAACTTATGCCTAGTGCTTAAAAATAAATTAATTTGAAATCTAAATGAAGAACATCTAAAAATAAAATAAAACTAAACTACGGTTTTACTCTCTTCATGCTTCAAATTAAAATCAAATTACAATCTACAATTAAATAAAAAGTTTTTTCAGTAACTTAAAAACATAACAAAGAAAACTTACGCTACAAAAGAAAATCGAACCTAACCCTACGTTAACACAATGAATTAAAAACAAATCGACTTAAAATTGAAAATGCTGCGTGAAAACCATAACGTAATTCTTTGTGTTTCGACTTTCTCGTTTTGAGTTTACGTGCAGTCCACTTGGGACGTGGGTCCTGGACGGCACGGGCAGAGGTGAATGGCATACGGCAAGGAGCTTGGACGGGTTGTCGAAGCTAGAGATCCACTGTTGCTCAACCTTTTTTTGTTTGTTGTTTAAAACAGTGATAAAGTTGATATGATGAAGTAGCAAGAGAGTGACGCAGGAGATTTAGATGGCGCTAGGGCAAACAAGGAAGAAGTTGATGATGCAGCTGGGCATTTGACCTTTGTTTGATTTGTTGAAATCGGATTCCGGAGCAGAGGTGAATCGATGGAAAGAAATGGTCCTTTGATGTTGTTTTTCAGAGATCAATACAGAACAGCCCTAAAACTAAGTTTGAAATAAAAAATAAATTAATTTGAAATCTGGGAAACAAGTAAGAAATATCTAAAAATAAAATAAAACTAAACTACGTGCTCTACTTGCTGTACTAAATTAAAAATCGAAATTACACCACAATTAAATAAAAGCTTCAACTTAAAACATACAACAAAGAAAACTTACGCTTATAAAAGAAAACTCTAATCTCTAACCCTACGTTAACACAACAATTAAAAATGAAATCGTACCTAAATTGAAAAATGTCGGCGTGAAAAAATCTAATGCACTTTTTTGTGTTTTCCGACTTTCTCGTTTTGAGTTTACGAACCACTTATCGTGGTCCTGACGGCACCGGGTGAGGAATGTAGCAAGGCTATGAAGGGAGCCAGACCAGAAGGCCGTGTTTGGAGATCTGTACCGTTCAACCTTTTCGTTTTGTTGTTTGTGTGCAGAGTAGGTTGATATGGGATGTATGTTAAGAGACGCAGTGAAAGATTTAGATGAAGAAGAAGAATATATAATAATCGTAGCACAACATATACCTACAAGTTTACAAGGTATTACTATTTTACACAAAAAAACAAATACATTGACATCATTGAAAATGTTCATGTCAGCTTCATACAACTATACACATTACTATTTTATACAGATTACTACTTTACTATTTTATCATTGCTTACATAGGTTTCATATAAATCAAATACAGATAAAGTTTCATCACATCCTTAGGTCTTAACTCGATCAAATAATGAATCACGGAAACAATGAATCGTTACGGAACCTCGACCACCAATCGTGCGGAACGCTCAAATGAAATCGACAATAAAACAAAAGACGTTACTAAACAATGAAAACAAGAACTAACACCACAAGTATTTATTTATAAAAACGTAGTTCGTCGTATCTTCAAGTTCGCCTAACTCATAGTTCGTTTAATCCCTAAATAGTTCACGAACTATTATTGCTTTGCTTTACAAACCTCCCAAGAAAATCGCTATCGGGCCGTCACAAAGTTGTCGTCATTATTAACGCGACCAAAAGTTTGGTTTAATCGTATTAAAATAGTTCGCCGAACTTTATAAAATGTTCGGCCGAACTATTGCTTAAAAAATTTTTTAATTTTATCTTCACAAAAGTGGGGTAAACTCGTACCTTCACGTTTCCGCCCTCTTATATTTTGTTAAATGTAAGATTTTAGATCCATAATGTAAATGAATGTTTTTATGTAATTAATCCAAGAAACACTCATTCACATTATTATATTTATTAAGAATTTTTATATTTAAAATATTAAAAAAATCATTCAATATTTTTATCTATTTTCTTGTTGAAATTATTATATTTATTAAGAAATTTTGTGATATTTGAATATTAAAAAATAAATAAGTATTCTTTTAATATTGAAAATAATTCAAAGAGGTAATGATGTGGTGATCCTCCAAACGGTCATGAGGATGTGGCATGGCCATCACAAATTAGCCGTTGATTGAAAAAGATATTTTGATTATGATGTTCACAAGTTCGTCATTGATTAAAAGTTATATAATGAGGATTTGATTATGATGTTCACGTTCAAGTTGGTGATAAGGATATGATGTTTTTAGTGAATGGCCTGGCGCATTTATTGCCTTTTTGGACATGGGAGGAGGAGGCACTAGCCACATCGCCGCTCCCACCAGATGCGTGCCTGTAAGCCGCCACATTCGGTTCGTTCCGTTGACAAAAACCCAAATACAATATCCCCAAGTACTCTGTGGTTTTAGACACTAAATTAGAATACCCTTCGGTTAGGGTTTTCCAAAACTTGTCTAGGGTTCTACAAAAATCAATTAGAAATATGAGTGGGGTGGGTAGATTTATCAAGTGATGAATCACCTAGAATAAGAATCATTATGATTCAAGATAGACAAGTATATAACAATGCCGAAAGATAATGTCAAATGAAAAAAACCTTTAATATAAATAAATCAATGTTTTAAGGCATACCTTTGTTTCTTGACAAACCTTGTCTCGAGAGGCCCTCCTTCATACTTCTTGAGAGTATAACAATTCTTTTTCCTAATCAAGACCATAGAGGGAGAAAGTTCATTAGTATTTAATATAATCAAAAACTTAAATAAGTATATGAAACCAAAAAATGAGCCTAAAATGAGATACTTATCTTGAGGATCCGTTTAGGACTCCCTACAAAGCTTTGAGGGATACCTAAAAACTTATAAACAAGAAAAATGTATTTTCCAAAAAATATATTAAAGGCCTATAAATTATAAAACATCAAAAATATAAAATAAAATATCTAAAGCTACAAGAAAAGTACTTGGTAGTGTAAGTCTCTAATGTTAAATTTCTCCAGTGCTTGACTTCCTTTGAGTTTCCTTCTTCAACAATGTTGGCCAAATATCTCTCTATTTTCTTGTTTATCTGATTTTCGAGATAGTCACTCCTATAGTGACCCTTCTTATGGAATCGATATTATTATACCTTGGGACATGTCAACTTTATTCCTTGGCCCTTTATATTTTCTTTCATTTATGTTCAGAAATATAGGCATTAGGTACTCCTTCAGGATTGGAAGCTAATGAGATACTTAATTCCTCTTTGATCGTTGGCAATCCATTGTTCTTCAAAGGTGGGAGCTACCATCCAATTATTAAATATGGCAGCAAATGCACCCCAAGTAGGTTTCAATCCTAATAGAGCATTGATCATGAGTTCTTTGTCTAGAACAATTTCATCAATGGCCAAAATATCATCCTTGATTATTTCTATATTCACAAACGAGGCCAATGTGTCTTATTTTGTCATATTTGTAGTCCTTAGCTCATTTTTTCAAAGTAGCTACTTGACGAATGTTCTTAACAAAGTGAATAACTTTGACAAGGCTTCATACATTTTGTGAGCATGGTCAATGTTGGCTATGAATGGGAAAAGGTTGTCCTTTATTCCTCGCTTTACCATTAAAGTCATGGCCACCAATTTAGTTCCCTTTATTTTACTTTTTCACCATCAAAAGAATCCTTTGTAGGCTTCTTTTACTTTTTCCTTTGACCGTGTATAGTACCTTATTCTTTTCAAGGATGAGGCCAATTCTCTTCTTCTAGGACCTCGTAGTTTGAGGCTCCTTCAATTTTTTTTCTCCCTTGATTGTGTTAGACATCCTCCTAGAGTGTAGTAGACTCCTACCCCCGAGATGATCCTTCAAATTGTTCCTTGATCAAGTGCTCGAGGACTTCATTTTTTCTTCCTTATTTCAACAAATCTATGATATCATGTTAGAAAATCGTAAAGGCGGAAATATTTTCTTATTCTTGAAAATTACTTGTGATGTTTTTCTTATTATTACGATTATTTATATCTTCATTCTTTTTAGTTCATCAAGAAATTACCAAAGCAACATCACATAAAAACAATAGTATACCGTATGCAAAGAACTACTGCTAGGGGGAAACCCCCCTTAAGGGGAAAACCCTCCTCGGCATATGCTCCATTAGTCCCATCCTCCTCGCCCATAGTTGATCCTAAGTGGCCCATATTTCTACAACTCCCACAAAGTTTGAATGATGGCCGCATTAACTCTCTACTTTCTTTTCATGTGCTTGTACAAGTCTATCATTATCTTCTTTAAAAACTCCTTATTTATTCCTATAAAATTCTCAATGTATCTTCCAAATCGATGAATATCCAACACAATGCAATGTGAAATGTCTCACCTAAACCAATTCATGAAAAAACTAACGAACCTTAGTGTAATTTTTGGGAGGATACATCCCGCAAGATCAACCATTAACCAAATACATGTATATCCATAATCGTAGCCTCATATAAACTTGTAACAAAAGGTATAATAGCGCATAAACCTCACTCTAGTTGGAGTAGAATCATGGATGCATAACCATACAAACTACAAAACATGACCTAATGTATAACCATACCAATGAAAATTTACTACACACCATCACAAGCATAAGTGAAATGTAACCAAGCGTGAATGACCAAATCATTTTCAACATATAATCATCACACAAGAAAGCATACAAGGACACTACACAAGCATGACCAATATGTGACCTAGCATAAAAAAGCAATGCATATACAACATGTAACAATATGTAAGATAATGTGCATGGACAATACACAAACATGAAAAATAGATAATCACTCATACACACATTACCACATGTTGACAACGACACCATAAACACTTCCATGGGGACACCACTACCACCATGGCCAACAAAACATGGGTGCAATAAACAAATACACCATAAGTATGAAAAAAACACATGAAATCAACATAATGCATGATCAACACACTACCCATCCATTCTCGAGAGTTGAACCATGCTCCCGATACCACTCTATAACACCCTCATCCCACATCAACCCAAGTAACCAACCAACCAAGGTAAACATGTGAGGAGAGGCTACTAATATGAGATTTCACCTCATATCTGACCTTAAGGTAGTGGAACCGAGGGAAAGAAGACAAAGACACCTTACAAAACATCAACAACATCCCTAAGAGGTAATCCGACCTCCCAGTACCCCCTAACCCCCGAGGGCGACTCGAATTTTCAGCTCCCTTTTGGGCCATAGTCGTAGGTATGCCAAGGCACAATAATAGTTGGGAGCCTATAGCCGTAAGAACAACACAACAAACATGCGGCGAGGGCCCCAATTGGTCGTTATGTGTGTTCAACTACAAGATTTATGCCACCTTTTTAGCCATAGAGCCCAAGTCACCGCCATAACTTCATGAAACTTTAGGAGATAATAAATAACATTAAAAAAAAAGGTACAAAAGCAATAACATCATCAAGAACTCATCCAGACATCTCCTAGCCATGACAGGAATTTCATCAAGCATGTCGCAAACATTGCATCTACAGGTGTAAACAACAAGTTTAGACATAGGGGTCTCATACTTATCTAAGAATCACTAAAAGGCATTTTTCCCTTACATCATTAGCCGCAGTACAATATATTTGACCATAGATACATTATGCATTCATTTACAAGTAAAAAACATAGATAGAGACATACATCATCATTAATAAAACATATTCTTATAACCAACATAATAAAAAACAAAAAATACCATGTATACGATAGCAATAGAATCCACATAATAACCAATACATTTTGCATACCAAATACCAAAGGAATGAGTTCTTCATTAATGCATGTAAAAAAATCTGAGTTGAGAATTCCACGTTCAACCAAGCCATATATTAGTTTAGCCAAGTCTCACTTCAGCCCAATAACCCCCGTGCCATATTCCAAGCATGAATGTGGGATATCACCAAACACATCAATCATAATCAATTCAGTGGCCTCCAAAGGCCAAACCACCCTCAACCCTCAACCAATGACTCCACCCTCATGGTCGACAAAATCACAACCATCGTTGATTGGTCTCTATCCAAGTTGTTTCGAGGACTCCAGAGTGTTTTTTTCCAATCGTGGCTTCGAGGACTAGTAACTCAACCCAAACTATTGCTAGCTTCTAGAGCGTTTGTCCAACGAGGGCTTCCAACATTAGTAACTCAACCCACCTAGGGCTTCCAAAGTGTTTTTCCAACCAAGGCTTCCACTTATTGAGTAACTCAACCCATAGTTGTTCGTCGAGGGCTTCTGCGAGAGTTTTTCCAACCAAGGCTTCCATGAACTAATAACTCAACCCATAGCTAAATGAATCATGAGAACCAAGAAGAAAAATAATCAACTGGAAATAAACCCACAACACCATGGCTATCCAGGAAATCCAAAGACGAGGGAAATCCACATGCACATACTCATGCATGCTAAAACTAGTGAGGAAACCATGCATACAACTTGATACCCGCAATCAAATCTCTTTCTAATTCATTGATCCCGATGTCCACTTGCATTTTCCTTCTCCTTATTTGTCCTTCGAAGCTTCAATCACTAATTATCCACACTCTCCAAGAGCGATCCAAGAAAAATCTAAGTATCCAATAGTATGAGAGGGAGAGAGATCAATGAGAGAGCTCCAAAATGCACTCGCCAAAAAGGTACCAAACTGTATTCTCGAAAAGTCTTTTATAGAAGAGGCTTCTATTTTCTTCATTTTCCTCCTCACATGCAACCTCGTGATATTTTACCTCCCCTTTCTCCTAATTTCCACTATTCTCATAAATAAATGTGTCAAAAATACTTTTTTCTTCTTTAATGATTTAGCCATAGCCTTTGCCACATAGACGTAATAAACCATGTGAACACCCGCACTAGGATGTTTTTCCCAACATTCATCTTGGAATATGTCTCTCATGAACAATGGTTATTATTTCTTTAACTTCTATTACATGGAATTTTGAGTAGGTTTGTTATAGGAAGGATGTTTTTGGTACAACGATGACGCAAGATGGACACATATGAAATTTCCACCATAGAAAAGATCAACAAAGTGAAATAACTATTGTGAGAGGTGAAGTAGAATCACACGAAACTAGTGCAACGAATGGTGGAGAGCAACAATTGCAATTGAGTGCGATCGACATTTGGAATTGGTACAAGCAAATGATGAACACATCGTACTACAATATCGAGAATTAAGATTTGGAATTGGTGCACTCAATAATGGCAAGTTATTTTCTTTAGAAGTTAACCTATTAGGAACAAAAAAGGGGCAAAGCATGTAGTGGCCCTTTAAAACCACAAATTACTAGGTAGAAAAGTTTTCCTCAAAGTACTAGTCACTTAGCTGTAGTAATGGAAAAACCTAGCATTTATAGGTAAATTCTGGGAGTGTTATTTGGAACAAATACTTATGAATAAGAACAATGATAAAATGAAGAATTGAGTATAAATGGTTACCATAGCTGTATTCTTAGATTTTTGAATGTTAACATGAATAGCGAATGGGGTGCAGAAGGGGTCAATTTCCAACCCATAGGATGAAACTCATAAAAAAAATATGATGACATCCATAATGTATGCATACATGTAAAAAAGGAGGATTATATTTGTAAATTTTGGAGGCTCTAAAACTTTTGAACACCCTTTCATATGTTTTTCAATTAAGTTCTTAGCCCAATTGAAAATAAAAGCCTTTGAAGACTCTTTGTCAATAATGGGATCTAAGTCTAAAGGAGAATGTGTAACATTGATTGTGGAAAAATCATACAAAGCACTCAAACCACAAAAGATAGATTTAGGACTTAATTAGTGACTAATCACTATATTCTTTAGAAGCTTCCTTTTTAAGTATCTTCACACTATTTCTCTCATGATTTAATTAATTCATGCATCCTTTCTCCAAATACACCACATTCTCTTTTTGGTAAAATCCTTAATGAATCGAACATTGTAATACAATTAGGGTTCAAGAAGTTTATACATAACTTGAATATTATTCAGCCACTTTACTTGTCAAGATCCATACATCTCATGAATTGGGAACCCATGAAATCATCTAATGGGAATGCGGGAGGGGTGAGCAATCGAGGGTTCTACAACTTCCCATAACTCTCGCCCAAATGATAAAAATTGCACCTTGAACTACCAGAATTTTTATTTTAGTGAATTGACGAGAATTGGTTGAATCAATCCTCTTGTCCCATAATACTTGTTAACTTGAATTTTCGAGGCTATCCAATATTAACACTGAGTAGCAATAAAATTTTCCTACCATTCCATTGCAACCATGTCATCCTCCTTTCATTTTGAAATAAAATACATAGACAAAAAATTAGGGGGAAAATATTCTCACACCACTGACAAAATAAATTGTCATAATCAAAGTTCCATAGGAGGTCTTCAAAGTTTTAAACAAAAGTATAATATAACGTTCCACCTAGTTTTAAAAATTAGATATTGGATTTTCTTAAGCTTATTCTCAGCACATATCCTTATAAAACACGATATCAAATAATGCAACATCATGTCAACATAAAGATATCATATCCGGCCACCCATGATGTTTCTTTGCATAATTAAGCTCCTCCCATATCAACATTTTCTATCATCATTGATTTAATCAACTGAAGCCATGTGCCAAGAATCTCACATAATACAAAGTTCAAACCACGTGACATAGTCTAAAACACCCCAAAGTGATCAAAAGGGTGGATAAAGCACATCAAAAGAAAGGGATTTAACTCCGTCAAGTTATTCCGATGTTTAGCCGATGTGCGGCCCACTACCCGAATTATATGGCACCACCTAATTAGACATAAAATTATTTTGATTTTTTCCAAATTACTTGTCTTGTGCCCAATAATGTCAATAAAATCATCCCTATTTTCATAGTATCAATGGAATGTACTCAAGATTTGGATAAAACAAATTTTACCTCGACAAAGAAAATTTCCAACAAATTGGAGGCATGCACAATGATTAACCTCAATGTTTCTATGTAAAAACTATATTTTATTCTTTGATATTTGGTGGATGTCGTGAATTT
Organism: Pinus albicaulis; assembly: GCA_034641835.2. Lineage (NCBI taxonomy): Eukaryota > Viridiplantae > Streptophyta > Pinopsida > Pinales > Pinaceae > Pinus > Pinus albicaulis. The sequence continues at coordinate 87,252 of JAXQQM020061918.1, read as the reverse complement.
CTGGAGTTAATGTCATTACAGAAGGAGAGGTGTGCTATGAGCAAACTACACAAGATTAATAATTAATTTGGACAATAAAGTATTTAGAATTGTTGGCACCATGGATTTTTCAGTGGTGATATTATCCATATTTTTAGTGACATTTTATAATTCTGATGGACATGAGAAACCATAACTTTATGGAATTAGGGCTACTTTACTAGCATTGGCAAGTAGAAAGTGCAACTTTCTCACTTTGAAGTTAATAAAAATAAATCAATTAAATTCACTTGAGATTTACATTTAAATTATAGAGTTGTATTTAGTGTTATTTTTGAAAAGTTTTCAAAATTACTATTTTTATCTAATTTGTATAAAAATCATATATTTATTAAAAATTAAATTTGAATAACACAATTCAATATTTTAACTAAAATTTCTCAATTTAATATTATTATTTTTTTATATAAACAATAAATTACATATATATTATTTGACTAATTTTCTAAATTGGCATTCTCCATCCCTATTGCTATTATCACCCCGCAAATAAACTTTTGTAACTAAATTGAATTGAATTTAAGGTAGGGTTTTACCCATTATTGTGTGCTAGGGTGGATCTAGGTTGTGTCCAGTTTGAATGTTTTATATAGCAGTTTTTATATCTTTATAAAATATAGTTTGAAACAGTTTTTCTTTTATAGCTCGTAAATATCAAGAGGAGTTGTATATGGAATATGGAAGGAAATATGGAAGGACGAGCTCAATACAGTGGGGATGATGCATGAAGGACCAGATCAACATTGTGCAGGGAACGACGAACAGATTGCACAGGAATGATTTGGAGAGCAGGGTTTATATGTATGTTTTTTTTTGAAATTATTATATTTTGTTAAATGTAAGACTTTTGTGATCATGTAAATGAATGTCTTTATGTGATTAATCCAAAAAACACTCATCCACATTATTATATTTATTAAGGAATTTTGTAATATTTAAATATTAAAAAAATCCATTCAATATTTTTATCTATTTTCTTGTTGAAATTATTATACTTATTAAGAAATTTTGTGATATTTGAATATTAAAAAATAGCATGTTATATTCCTTTTAATATTGAAAATAATCCAAAGAGGTATAAATGATGTGGTGTGATCCCTCCAAACGGCTAGGGCAGGGAGGACGTGGCATGGCCACTCACAAATTAGTCGTTGATTAAAAAAGGCTATATAATGAGGATTTTGATTATGATGTTCACAAGTTCAAGTTGAAGGAGGATAAGGACGGTACCGGAGTGAATGGAATTAAGACGATGCCCTTCGGTGCAGGGAGGAGGAGGACTAGCCACATCGCCGCTCCCAGCCGACCAGGATGCGTGCCCAGAACTAAGAGCTTCTCAATTAAGAGCGTTCATACAACTAGTTCCATGCGTTCATACATTCGATTCGTTCATGGATATTTGTGGATGAAGAGAAGGGAGTTCAGGAATAATTAATTTTAAGAAGGACAAATAGTAATGGTTTACATTCATTTTAGTAAATTACATCTAGGTTTGCAGGTCTTCCTAGATTTTTTATTTTGATTGTTCAGCTAACATGTAGGTTTCTTTCGTAATTTTTTTGTTAACGGGTTGAATCCAATCTTGTTGCCCTGCGAGACACTATTGGACCAATAACCTTTCTGAACCTTCGCCATTTAATATTTGAAACCCTAAACTGCTTAGGGATATTGTATTTGAAGTTTTTATTAATGATATCATGTTTAGGATTTTGATATGATCATGAAAAACTAACTTCTTAGGGTTGAATGATAAGGGATAAAGTTTTGAAGCTCTGAAATGTTGGTAATATTGGGTTTTTTGTGTTCCTATATTGAAATAGTTACTCATTAGGGTTTCGTGGAATGTGTAAGTAAGAGCCCCACAATGTCTTAGAAATGATTTTCTTTGTATGTGTGTGCTTTTATGATCAAACCCTAGTCTAATTAATTTTTTTATTCATATGTTGTGTTGGGTGAGGAACATGATTATTTTATTTATTTATACGTATCACCATGTTGGAACCCTATTCTTAACATCATTTTATCTTCATGAGGGGGGTCTTGGGGGGGTGTCGGCGGCCTTTTAGAGCCCCCCTTGGGAGGGGGTTTCGGGTGAAGCGCCCCCGAGGCTTAAAAAATATGTAAAATTTCCTTGTAAAATGTTGTAATTTCATAGTCAATATGGGTTGTTCATTAGGCAGATGATTTGGCAGTAGAAGTTATGTTTAATTTAGGGTTTTTCACCCTAGAAGGAAACTTGTCTGTTGTTTGAGGGTATTGTATTGTGTTTGTGTATGGTGTGTATACTCTGAGTGGCAAATCAGAAAGGGAACTGTGTGAGAGAGAAGAGGATATTACATCGTATCTGATGTAGATCGTGTCTCTTCATTTTGCTGGATAATGTAAAGGAAGGATTGGCTGTTTCCATGGAAATAACCCAAGTTGGGTGAACCACATATATTTGTGTCTCTCTTATTTTATATGTTTTATGTCTTTGTGTTTCTACATATTTTATGTGGTAAAGTTCCTGTAAAATAGAAAAATTGAAACCAATGGTTATTAAAGGAGCTAAGGCATGTTCCAGAGCTAAAGAAAAGTATGATTTCAACAGGGCAGTGAGGCAGTGAAGGTTGTGTTACATATTTCACAGATAAAACCTGGAATGTCATTAAAGGAGACCTAGTAATAGAAAAAGGAGGAAATGTTGGTACATTGTATTTATTCAATGGTATTTCTAACTTTGTTGATGGTTTAACTTCCAAAGCAGAAGATGTAGCATTATGTGTTAAATTTTGAAGATGTTTTATGCTAAGATGAAAATATACTTTAACCTTATAGGGCATAATTAAAGTAATATGTAGACAGAACATACCAATAGATTGATGAAAGACAAGTTAAAAACAGAGATAAATAATTATGGTGTTACGGCGATCAGCAGGATGGTTCAACTAGCAAAGTATTCATAAGGTCAGCCAACCACATATATCACACAACCCCAGGACATTTCATCAAGAATACTCCACCAAGATGTTGCACCAAGAAGCCCTAAACGTAGAACCAAGAACGTTGCTCCATCACCATCCAAGGGAGAAGAAAAATGCCTCCACAAATTTTGTGTGTAATGAAATCCAAGTATCTCCAATATATACTCTCTTATATAGGGGTGTGTGGAACATCTCTTATGCATGTGAGATAAGTTAGGCTGACCTTGCACATGTGGAATAAATTCAAAATACATGTTCTACTCATCCGATCAAGATGATCTTTGGATTGATCTTGCACCTCTCTGAAAGAGGAATCCAATAAAAATATTGGCATCATCATTTGAGCATGACATCATGGATTTTAGAGCTAGTTTCCCAAAATTAACACACTCTCTCAACTAGGGAGAACTCCATCCACCAGTGCCCTCCAAACATTGTGCGTCATCCCACCGTAACTTGCTTCGCTGGCTTATTTATTTCAAAAAAAAATTTGAGTCATAAGGACATCACTCACAACTAACCTGAAGTCAGCTCAGAGGTATGAAACCTCTATAGGACTCAAAAGAGTGTAACACCAACCCAAAGTTGGTTTAACTGAACCGAAGTCAGTTGGAGGTTTGAAACCTCTCTTGGACTCGAGAAAGTCATATATTAACCTAAAGATAGTTTCACTGACTCAAAGTCAGTTGGAGGTCCAAAATGTCTCTTGGACTCGAGAGAGTCATATACTAACCCCAATTTAGTTTCACTGACCCAATGTCAGTTGGAGGTGTGAAACCTCGCTAGACTTGATCCCAGATCAAGTGGTTGGACATGTGTCATCCTAGAAATAGAGTGTACGGAAATATCTAATGTGTGCATCAGTCTTGCTATGGTTTCTATTCACATTTCCCACCTCATTGGCCAAATGAGAGATACTTCCCATGAGTCTGAAACTCCATGGGTAGGATGCATATGGGGCAAAGATCAAATAGAGGTAAACAAACTCAATATCATCATGGTGGGGCAGAAGCACACCAACAAGGTTTGGCAAGCCTAGCCTAACCTAGCCTACCCTAGCCTACCCTAGCCTAACCTAGCCTAGCCAAACCTAAACTAACCTAACCTAACCTACCCTATTTTATCCTAGCCTAGCCTAGCCTATCCTAGCCTAGCCTAGCCTAACCTAGCCTAACCTCGCATAGCCTAACATAGCATAGCCTAACCTAACCTAACCTAACCTAACCTTACCTAGCCTAACATAACATAGCCTAGCCTAACCTAGCCTAACATAGCCTAGCCTAGCCTATCCTAGCCTAACCTAACCTACCCTAGCCTAGCTTAACCTATCCTAGCCTAAACTAGTGTAGTCCTACCTACCCTAGCCTAAACTAGTGTAGTCTTACCTACCCTAGCCTAACCTAACCTAGCCTAACCTAGCCTAGCCTAACCTAACCTACCCTAGCCTAACCTAACTTACCCTAGCCAACCCTAACATAGCTTAGCATAACCTAACCTAACCTAACCTAACCTAACTTGACCTAACCTAACATAACATAGCCTAGCCTAACCTAACCTAGCCTAGTCTAGCCTAGCCTAGCCTAGCCTCCCCTAGCCTACGCTAGCCTAGCTTAACCTAGCCTAGTCTTACCCACTGTAGCCTAGCACACCCTATCCTAGCCTACCTAACCTAACCTAGCCTAACCTAGCCTAGCCTAACCTACCCTACCCCAACCTATCCTACCTTACCCTAGCCTGCCCTAGCCTACCCTGGCCTAGCCTACCCTAGCCTAACCTATCCTAGCCTAGCTTAACCTATCCTAGCCTAACCTATACTAGCCTAACATATCCTAGCCTAGCCTAGCCTAGCCTAGCCTATCCTAGGCTAGCGTAGCGTAGCCTAGCCTATCCTAGCCTAGCGTAGCTTATCCTAGCCTAGCCTAGCCTAGCCTAACGTGGTCTAGCCTAGCCTAGCCTAGCCTAGCCTTACCTAGTATAAGCCAACCTAGCCTACCCTAACCTAGCCCAATCTAACCTACCCTACCCTACCCTACCCTACCCTAACCTAGCCCAATCTAACCTACCCTACCCTACCCTACCCTACCCTAACCTAACCTACCATAGCCTAGCCTACTCTAACCTAACCTACCCTAGCCTAGCCTAACCTAACCTAACTATCCCTACCCTAACCTATCATATCCTAGCCTCACATAGCCTAGCCTACTGTAGCCTACCCTAGCCTACCCTAGCCTAGCCTACCCTAACCTAGCCTAGCCTAGCCTAGCCTAAGCTAACCTAGCCTACCTTAACCTGGCCCAATCTAACCTAGCCTACCCTACCCTAGCCTAACCTAACGTAACATAGCCTAGCCTAGTCTAGCCTAGCCTACGCTATCCTAACCTACCCTATCCTAGCCTAGCCTAGCCTAGCCTAGCGTAACTATCCCTACCCTAGCCTATCCTAGCCTAACCTACCATAACCTAACTTAACCTAACCTAACCTAACCTAACTTAACCTAACTTAACCTAACCTATCATGGCCTAGCCTAGCCTAGCCTAGCCCACCCTATCCCATCTTAGCCTACGCTAGCCTAGCCTAACCTACCCTACCCTACCGTAGCCTAGCCTAACCTAACCTAACCTAACCTAACCTACCCTAGCTTAACCCAACCTACCCTAGCTTAACCCAACCTAGCCTAACCTAACCTAACCTAGCCTAACCTAACCTAACCTAGCCTAGCCTCACTTAACCTATCCAAGCCAAACCTATCCTAGCCTAACGTAGCCTAGCCTAACCTAGCCTACCCTAACCTAGCCTAACCTACCGTAGCCTACCATAGCCTAGACTATCCTAACCTAACCTAACCTAACCTACCCTAACCTATGCTACCCTAGTGTAACCTAACCTAACCTAACCTAACCTACCCTACCCTAACATGACCTAACCTACCCTAACCTAACCTATCCTAGCCCAACCTATCCTAACCTATCCTAGCCTAGCCTAGCCTAGCCTACCCTAGCCTACCTTAACCTAGCCTAGCCTAGCCTAACCTAACCTAACCTAACCTAACCTACGCTACCCTAGCTTAACCTAACATAACCTAACCTAACCTAGCCTAACCTAACCTAACCTAACCTAACCTAATCTATCCTAGCCTAACCTAACCTAACCTAGCATAGCCTAACCTATTCTAGCCTAGCCTAGCATAACCTAGCCTAGCCTAGCCTAACCTAGCCTAGCCTAACCTAACCTAGCCTACCCTAACCTACCCTATCCTAACCTAGCCTAACCTAGCCTAAGCTACCCTAGCCTAACCTAACGTAGCCTACCCTAACCTACCCTAGCCTAACCTAGCCTAACCTACCGTTGCCTACCCCGACCTACTGTAGCCTACTCTAGCCTAGCCTAGCCTAGCCTAGCCTAGCCTAACCTAACCTACCCTACCCTAGCTTAACCTAACCTAACCTAACCTACCCTACCCTAGGCTTAACCTAGCCTAACCTAACCTATCCTAACCTATCCTAACCTACCCTAGCCTACCCTAGCCTACCTTAACCTAGCCTAGCCTAGCCTAACCTAACCTAACCTAACCTAACCTAGCCTAACCTAACCTAACCTAACCTACCCTAACCTAACCTAACCTACCCTAACTTAACCTAACCTAACCTAGCCTAACCTAACCTACCCTACGCTACTCTACCCTAGCCTAACCTAACCTAACCTAACCTAACCTAGCCTAGCCTAGCATAGCCTAACCTAACGTACCCTACCCTAGCTTAACCTAACCTAACCTAACCTACCCTACCCTACCCTAGCTTAAGCTAAGCTAAGCTAACCTACCCTAACCTATCCTATCCTAACCTAACCTAACCTAGACTAGCCTAGCCTAGCCTAGCCTAGCCTAGCCTAGCCTTAGGCTAGCCTAGTCTAGCCTATCCTAACCTACCCTAGCCTAGCCTAGCCTATCCTAGCCTAGCCTAGCCTTACATAACCTAACCTAACCTAACCTAGCCTAACCTAACGTAGCCTACCCTAACCTAGCTCGCCCCAACCTAGCCTAGCCTACCCTAGCCTAACCTATCCTAGCCTAGCCTAGCCTAAGCTTGCTTTTGCTAACCTAATCTAACCTATCCTAACCTAGCCTACCCTAGTGTAATCTTACCTAGCCTAGCCTAACCTAGTGTAAGCTATCCTAGCCTAGCCTAGCCTATCTTAGTTTGACCTATCTTAGACTAACCCACTCTATGCTAGGCTATAGTAGCCTAGCCTAACCTACTTTATGCTAGGCTATAGTAGCCTAGCCTAACCTATCATATCCTAGCCTATCCTATCCTATCCTAAACTAGCCTAAGCTTAGCTTGACCTAGCCTAGCCTAACCTACTCTATACTAGGGTATAGTAGCCTAACCTAGCTTTGCCTAGCCTAAATTACTCTTACCTAGCCTATCCTAGTCTAGTCTAGCCTATCCTAAGTTAGTCTAGCCTATTCTAGCCTAACCTAGCCTACTCTAGCTTACCTTAGTGTAGTGTTTAGTAGCCTAGGCTAGGCTACTCAAGCTTAAGCTACATTACTCTATATTAGAATATTAATAAAGAAATCATTCGAAAAACAAAATAAATTAAAAGCTATTAATAAAAGTTTAAATATAAGAAAAATTCTTTAAAATAAATTGAATGTATGAAAATAGAATTTAAAATATATTGAATTTAACCATAATAATAATGTAAAAACAAAATCTAACATGAGTTATAAGATATAAATGAAAATTTATTTTTAAATGAAAAACATATTAGTAAACATAAAACATAATTGAAAATCATTTTGAGAAATCCAATAATCTCATCTAAATTATTAGAAAAAATACTTATTTATTGGAAAAGGTCATCCAAAGCTGATTTTAAGAGGCACATGTTAAGTCAACTAATATTTTTAATTGAAAAAAAAAAGACTCACAAAACTATAAAGCAAATCATCCAAAACTGATTTTAAGAACCATATGTTAAGTCAACTAATATTTTTAATTGAAAAAAAAAACTCACAAAACTATAAAGCAAATCAACCAATACTTGTGATTTGACTTTCTGGTTGTTAGAAGGCTACAAAAAATTAATTTATAAATAAAATGGAATTATTTCTACTAAGGGAATTCTCCAATTTCCAATTCTATTCAATTGTAAAAATGCTCACAAAACTATAAAGCTAACCAACCAATACTTGTGGTTTGACATTCTGGTTATTAAAAAACTCTGAAAAATTAATTTATAAATAAAAATGGAATTATTTGAATGTAATGAATTATCCAATATCCTTATTTCCTTTTGGGATTTGACCTAATTTCCAATTCAATTAAGTATGGTGCAAGTGTTGAATTTTCTTTATAGATGAAGATATCTAATTATTTCCTAGATTCATTTATAAAATTTGAAAAACAATATTTATTATTTTACTAATTTATAAATATTTCAAATATTTCTATTTGAAAAAAAATTTGAAAACAAACTAATACTCAAGTTAGATATTATGTATATAATCAAGATCCTTAAAATATACTTGCAAAAACATCAAAGAAAAATTTAATATGCCCAGACATTTGATTTGATATTTGATATTAAGATGAATATAATAGATGGAATCAAAATTCTCAAAACATACCTGAAAAAACATCAAAGAAAATTCAATTTATTTAGAAATTTGATTTGATAGATCCAACAAATAAATATCTAAATTATAAGGGAGAAATGAAAGACAAAGAGATTACACCAGCTGATATGAATTAATAAGAAACTATGGCATCTGTGATAGCCGAGGACAGAAGGAAAATGGAATAATAAAACTAGGAACAATAAAACTAAGAGAAGTAGACTAGTTTTTTTTTTAACAGTAGACAGAGAAAATATAGTTGTAATCAAAAAAAAAAAAAAGTGATATTACAAACAAGTATTAATTCGAAAATTATAGAACCACCAGAAAATGAAAACGAAAAAAAAAATCTATTTATAATTCTTTGAAATGGGTTTACTTGAAACTTTTAATTCAAGAAACACAAAACGAAGACGCAGAAACTTACTTTTGGCGTCGAGACCAGAATTAGGTTTCTTGAGGGTTTTGTTTACAGCCAATGCTCCTGGGTTTCCGGGTTTCCTGTGAAACCTTGCAAGTTGATCTCATTCGTACCTGACACAGACACCGGTTGATTAAAAGAAGGCGCAAACCTTATCAATCAAATCTTTTAATAATATGATTAAATTAATCTCATAAAACTATATATCAATGGAAAAAAAAAACAGAGATCATGAATACTGCACGCTTAGAAGAAATCCAAAAAAAAAAAGTGATATTACAAACAAGTATTAATTTGAAAATTATTGAACCACCAGAAAATGAAAATGAAAAAACAATTCTATTTATAATTCTTTGAAATGGGTTTACTTAAACTTTTAATTCAAGAAACACAAAAGGAAGACGCAGAAACTTAAAATGAATGTAAACCATTACTATTTGTCCTTCTGAAAATATCCAGAAATATCCAGAAAATATCCAGAAATGTAATCGAATGTATGAACGCATGGAACTAGTTGTATGAACGCTCTTAATTGAGAAGCTCTTTGTTCTGGGCACGCATCCTGGTCGGCTGGGAGTGGCGATGTGGCTAGTGCCTCCTCCTCCCCGCACCGAAGGGCATCATCTTAATTCCATTCACTCCGGTACCGTCCTTCAACTTGAACTTGTGAACATCATAATCAAAATCCTCATTATATAGCTTTTTTTAATCAACGGCTTGAACTTGTGAACATCATAATCAAAATATCTTTTTCAATCAACGGCTAATTTGTGAGTGGCCATGCCACGTCCTCCCTGCCCTAGCCGTTTGGAGGGATCACACCACATCATTTATAGCTGTTTGGATTATTTTCAATATTAAAAGAATATAGCATGCTATTTTTTAATATTCAAATATTACAAAATTTCTTAGTAAGTATAATAATTTCAACAAGAAAATGGATAAAAATATTGAATGGATTTTTTTAATATTTAAATATTACAAAATTCCTTAATAAATATAATAATGTAGATGAGTGTTTTTTGGATTAATCACATAAAGACATTCATTTACATTATGGATCACAAAAGTCTTACTTTTGAGAAAATATAATAATTTAAAAAAAAAACATACATATAAACCTTGCTCTCCAAATCATTCTTGTCCTTCTTGCATCATCCCCACTGTATTGAGCTCGTCCTTCCATATTTCCTTCCATATTCCTGTTAATGACTCGTTCTCCCTCTGTATGACTGTATGTGCAAGCTCCAACTATACAACTCCTCATGATATTTACGAGCTATAAAAGAAAAACTGTTTCAAACTATATTTTATAAAGATATAAAGACTGCTATATAAAACATTCAAACTGGACACAACCTAGATCGAGCCTAGCGCACAAGAATGGGTAAAACCCTACCTTAAATTCAATTCAATTTAGTTACAAAAGTTTATTTGCGGGGTGATAATCCCAATAGGGATGGAGAATGCCGATTTAGAAAATTAATCAATGTAATTTATTGTTTATATAAAAAAATAATAATATTAAATTGAGAAATTTTAGTTAAAATATTGAATTGTGTTATTCAAATTTAATTTTTAATAAATATATGATTTTTATACAAATTAGATAAAAATAGTAATTTTGAAAACTTTTCAAAAATAACACTAAATACAACTCTAGATTTTAAATGTAAATTTCAAGTGAATTTAATTGATTTATTTTTATTAACCTCAAAGTCAAAAAGTTGCACTTTCTACTTGCCAATGCTAGTAAAGTGGCCCTAATTCCATAAAGTTATGGTTTCTCATGTCCATCGGAATTATAAAATGTCACTAAAAATATGGATAATATCACCACTTAAAAATCCATGGTGCCAACAATTCTAAATACTTTATTGTCCAAATTAATTATTAATCTTGTGTAGTTTGCTCATAGCACACCTCTCCTTCTGTAATGACATTAACTCCAGAAATTCACGACATCCACCAAGGATTTGGAAATTCACGACATCCACCAAAGATCACGGAATAAAATATACTTTTTACATAGAAACATTGAGGTTAATCATTGTGCATGCCTCCAATTTGTTGGAAATTTCTTTGTCAGGTAAAATTTGTTTATCCAAATCTTGGACCATTCCATTGATACTATGAAAATAGCGATGATTTTATTGACATTATTGGGCCTGGAGTAAGTAATTTTGAAAAAATCAAAATAATTTTATGTCTAATTAGGTGGTGCCATATAATTCAGGTAGTGGGCCGTACATTGGCTAAACATCGGGTAACTTGACGGAGTTAAATCCTTTTTTTTTATGTGCTTTATCCACTAGTGATCACTTTGGGGTGTTTTAGACTATGTCACGTGGTTTGAACTTTGTATTATGTGAAATGCTTGGCACATGGCTAGTTGATTAAATCAATGATAGAAAATGTTGATATGGGAGACGGTTAATTATGCAAAGAAACATCATCGGTGCCCAGATATGATATTTTTATGTTGACGTGATGTTGCATTATTTGATATCGTTGCATTATTTGATATCGGGTTTATAAGGATATGTGCCAGAATAAGCTTAAGAAAATCCAATATCTAATTTTTAAAACTAGGTGGAACCTTATATTATACTTTCGTTTAAAACTTTGAAGACCTCCTATGGAACTTTGATTCTGACACGAATTTATTTTGTCAAGTGGTGTGAATATTTTCCCCTAATTTTTGTCTATGTATTTTATTTCAAAATGAAAGGAGAGGATGACATGGTTGTGGAATGGTAGGAAAATTTTGGTAGCACTGATGTTAATATTGGATAGCCTCAAAATTCAAGTTAACAAGTATTATGGACAAGAGGATTGATTCAACCAATTCTCGTCAATTCAAAAAATAAAAATTCTGGTAGTTCAAGGTGCAATTTTTATCATTGGGCAGAGTTATGGGAAGTTGTAAGAACCCTCCTTGCTCACCCTCCCCCCATTCCCATTAGATGATTTCATGGGTTCCCAATTCATGAGATGTATGGATCTTGACAAGTAAAGCGACTAGATAATATTCAAGTTATGTATAAACTTCTTGAACCCTAATTGTATTACAATGTTCGATTCATTAAGGATTTTACCAAAAAGGAATGTTGTGTATTTGCAGAAAGGATGCATGAATTAATTAAATCACAGAGGAATAGTGACAAGATACTTAAAAAGGAAGCTTCTAAAGAATATGTGATTAGTCACTAATTAAGTCCTAAACTAGCTTTTGTGGTTTGAGTGCTTTGGATGATTTTTTCCACAATCAATGTGACACATTCTCCTTTAGACTTAGATCCCATTATTCAAAGAGTCTTCAAAGGCTTTTATTTCAATTGGGCTAAGAACTTAATTGAAAACATATGAAAGGGTGTTCAAAGTTTTAGAGCCTCCAAAATTTACAAATATAATCCTCCTTTTTACATCTATGCATACATTATGGATGTCATATATTTTTTTATGAGTTTCGTGCTATGGGTCCGAAATTGACCCCTTCTACCCCATTCGCTACTCATATTTAACATTCAAAAATCTAAGAATACAGCTATGGTAACCATTTATACTCAATTCTTCATTTTATCATTGTTCTTATTCATAAGTATTTGTTCCAAATAACACCCCCCCCCCTCCCGAATTTCTGTAAATGCTAGGTTTTCCATTACTCTGCTTAGTGACTAGTACTTTGAGGAAAAAATTTCTACCTAGTAATTTGTGGTTTTAAAGGGCCACTACATGCTTTGCCCCTTTTTGTTCCTAATAGGTTAACTTCTAAAGAAATAACTTGCCATTATTGAGTGCGCCAATTCCAAATCTTAATTCTCTATATTGTAGTACGATGTGTTCATCATTTCTTTTACCAATTCCAAATGTTAGTGCACTCAATTGCAACTGTTGCTCTCCACCATTCGTTGCACCACTTTCTTGTGATTCTACTTCACCTCTCACAATAGTTATTTCACTTTGTTGATCTTTTCTATGAATTGGAAATTTCATATGTGTCCATCTTGCGTCATCGTTGTACCAAAAACGTCCTTCCTATAACAAACCTACTCAAAATTCCATGTAATAAAGTTAAAATAATAACCATTGTTCATGAGAGACATATTCCAAGATGAATGTTGGGAAAAACATCCTAGTGCAGGTGTTCACATGGTTTATTACGTCTATGGCAAAAGCTATGGCTAAATCATTAAAGAAGAAAAAAGTATTTTTGACACATTTATTTATGAGAATAGTGGAAATTAGGAGAAAGGGGAGGTAAAATGTCACAGGTTGCATGTGAGGAGGAAAATGAAGAAAATAGAAGCCTCTTCTATAAAAAGGCTTCTCAGAATCTGTTGGTACCCTTTTGGCAGTGCATTTTGGAGCTCTCTCATTGATCTCTCTCCTTTTCATACTATTGGATACTTAGATTTTTCTTGGATCGCTCTTGGAGAGTGTGGATAATTGGTGATTGAAGCAAGGGGGAAAATAAGGAGAAGAAAAATGCAAGTGGACATCAGGATCAACGAATAGAAAGAGATTTGATTGTAGGTATCAAGTTGTATGCATGGTTTCCTCACTAGTTTTAGCATGCATTGTGTATGCATGTGGATTTCCCTCGTCTTTGGATCTCCTGGACAGAAATGGTGTTGTGGGTTTATTTCCATTGATTATTTTCTTGTTGGCTCTCATGATTCATTTAGCTATGGGTTGAGTTATTAGTTCATGGAAGCCTTGGTTGGGAAAACTCTCTGGAAGCCCGACGAACAACTATGGGTTGAGTTACTTGTCGTGGAAGCCTTGGTTGGAAAAACACTTTGGAAGCCCTAGGTGGGTTGAGTTACTAATGTTGGAAGCCCTTGTTGGACAAATGCTCTAGAAGCCCTATAATAGTTTGGGTTGAGTTACTAGTCCTCGAAGCCGTGATTGGAAAAAACACTCTAGAGTCCTTGAACAACTTGGATAGAGACCAATCAACGATGGTTGTGATTTCTGACCATGAGGTGGAGTCATTGGATGAGGGTTGAGGTGGTTTGGCCTTTGGAGTCCCTGAATTGATTATGATTGATGTGTTTGGTGATATCCCACATTCATGCTTGGAATATGGCACAGGGGTTATTGGCTGAAGTGAGACTTGGCTAAACTAATATATGGCTTGGTTGAACGTGGAATTCCCAACTCCGATTTTTTTTACATGCATTAATGAAGAACTCATTCCTTTGGTATTTGGTATGCAAATGTATTGGTTATTATGTGGATTCTATTGCTATCGTATACATGGTATTTTTGTTTTTATTATGTTGGTTATAAGAATATGTTTTATTAATGATTATGTATGTCTCTATCTATGTTTTTACTTGTAAATGAATGCATAATGTATCTATGGTCAAATATATTGTACTGCATCTAATGATGTAAGGGAAAATGCCTTTTAGTGATTCTTAGATAAGTATGAGACCCCTATGTCTAAACTTGTTGTTTACACCTGTAGATGCAATGTTTGCGACATGCTTGATGAAATTCCTGTCATGGCTAGGAGATGTATCGATGTGTTCTTGATGATGTTATTGATTTTGTACCTTTTTTTTTAATGTTATTTGTTATCTGCTAAAGTTTCATGAAGTTTTGGGCAATGACTTGGGCTCTATGGCTAAAACAGTGGCATAAATCTTGTAGTCGAACACACATAACTGACCAATTGGGGCCCTCGCAGCATGTTTGTTGTGTTGTTCTTACGGCTATAGGCTCCCAACTATTATTGTGCCTTGGCATACCTACGACTATGGCCCAAAAGGGCTGAAAATTCAGTGGCCCTCAGGGATTAGGGGTCTGGGAGGTCGGATTACCTCTTAGGGATGTTGTTGATGTTTTGTAAGGTTTCTTTGTCTTCTTTCCCTTGGTTCCACTACCTTAAGGTCAGATATGAGGTGAAATCTCATATTAGTAGCCTCTCTTCACATGTTTACCTTGGTTGGTTGGTTACTTGGGTTGATGTGGGATGAGGGTGTTATAGAGTGGTATCAGAGCATGGTTCAACTCTCAGAATGGATGGGTAGTGTGTTGATAATGCATTATGTTGATTTCATGTGTTTGTTTCATACTTATGTTGTATTTGTTTATTGCACCCATGTTTTGTTGGCCATGGTGGTAGTGGTGTCCCCATGGAAGTGTCTATGGTGTCGTTGTCAACATGTGGTAATGTGTGTATGACTGATTATCTATTTTTCATGTTTGTGTATTGTCCATGCAAATTATCTTACATATTGTTACATGTTGTATATGCATTGATTTTTTATTCTAGGTCACATATTGGTCATGCTTGTGTAGTTTCCTTGTATGCTTTCTTGTGTGATGATTATATGTTGAAAATGATTTGGTCATTCACGCTTGGTTACATTTCACTTATGCTTGTGATGGTGCGCAGTAAATTTTCATTGGTATGGTTATACATTAGGTCATGTTTTGTAGTTTGTATGGTTATGCATCCATGATTCTACTCCAACTAGAGTGAGGCTTATGCGCTATTATACCTTTTGTTACAAGTTTATATGAGGCTACGATTATGTATATACATGTATTTGGTTAATGGTTGATCTTGCAGGATGTATCCTCCCAAAATTACACTAAGGTTCGTTAGTTTTTTCATGAATTGGTTTAGGTGAGACATTTCACATTGCATTGTGTTGGATATTCATTTGATTTGGAAGATACATTGAAAATTTTATAAGAATAAATAAGGAGTTTCAAAGAAGATAATGATAGACTAATACAAGCACATGAAAAGAAAGTAGAGGTTAATGCGGCCATCATTCAAACTTTGTGGGAGTTGTACAAATATGGGCCACTTAGGATCAACTATGGGCAGGAGGATGGGACTAATGGAGCATATGCCAGGAGGGTTTTCCCCTTAAGGGGGGTTTTCTCCTGGCATAGTTCCTGCATCTGGTGAATTTCTGAAACCCTAAACTGCTTAGGGATATTGTATTTGAAGTTTTTATTAATGATATCATGTTTAGGATTTTGATATGATCATGAAAAAATAACTTCTTAGGGTTGAATGATAAGGGATAAAGTCTTGAACCTTTGAAATGTTGGTAATATTGGCTTTTTTATGTTCCTATATTGAAATCGTTACTCATTAGGGTTTCGTGGAATGTGTAAGTAAGAGCCCCACAATGTCTTAGAAATGATTTTCTTTGTATGTGTGTGTTTTTATGATAAAACCCTAGTCTAATTAATTTTTTTATTCATATGTTGTGTTGGGTGTGGAACATGATTATCTTCTTTATTTATATGTATCGCCATGTTGGAACCCTATTCTTAACGTCATTTCATCTTCATGAGGGGGGTCTTGGGGGGGTGTCGGCAGCCTTTTGGAGCCCCCCTTGTGAGGGGGTTTCAGGTGAAGCGCCCCCGAGGCTAAAAAAATATGTAAAATTTCCTTGTAAAATGTTGTATTTTCATATTCAATATGGGTCGTTCATTAGGTAGATGATTTGGCAGTAGAAGTTATGTTTAATTTATGGTTTTTCACCGTAGAAGGAAACTTGTATGTTGTTTGAGGGTATTGTATTGCGTTTGTGTATGGTGTGTATACTCTGACTGAGAAATCACAAAGGGGACTGTGTGAGAGAGAAAAGGATATTACATCGGATCTGATGTAGATTGTGTCTCTTCATTTTTCTTGATAATGTAAAGGAAGGATTGGTTGTTTCCATGGAAATAGCCCAAGTTGGGTTAACCACATATATTTGTGTCTCTCTTATTTTATATGTTTTATGTCTTTGTGTTTCTGCATAGTTTTTGTGGTCAAGTTCCTGTAAAATAGAAAAATTGAAACCAATGGTTATTAAAGGAGCTAAGGCATGTTCCAGAGCTAAAGAAAAGTATGATTTCAACAAGGCAGTGAGGCAGTGAAGGTTATGTTACAAATTTCACAAATAAAACCTGGAAGGTCATTAAAGGAGACCTAGTAATAGAAAAAGGAGAAAATGTTGGTACATTGTATTTCTAACTTTGTTGATAGTTTAACTTCCAAAGCAGAAGATGTAGCATTATGTGTTAAATTTTGAAGATGTTTTATGCTAAGATGAAAATATACTTTAACCTTATAGGGCATAATTAAAGTAAGATGTAAACAGAACATACCAATAGATTGATGCAAGACAAGTTAAAAACAGAGATAAATAATGGTGGTGTTACGGCGATCAGCAAGATGGTTCAACCAGAAAAGTATTCATAAGGTCAGCCAACCACATATATCACACAACCCCAGGACATTTCATCAAGAATACTCCACCAAGATGTTGCAGCAAGAAGCCCTAAACGTAGAACCAAGAACGTTGCTCCATCACCATCCAAGGGAGAAGAAAAATGCCTCCACAAATTTTGTGTGTAATGAAATCCAAGTATCTCCAATATATAGGCATCTGTGGGCGTGTGTGGAACATCTCTTATGCATGTGGGATAAATTAGGCTGACCTTGCACATGTGGAATAAATTCAAAATACATGTTCTACTCATCCGATCAAGATGATCTTTGGATTGATCTTGCACCTCTCTGAAAGAGGAATCAAATAAAAATATTGGCATCATCATTTGAGCATGACATCATGGATTTTAGACATAGTTTCCCAAAATTAACACACTCTCTCAACTAGGGAGAACTCCATCCACCAGTGCCCTCCAAACATCGTGCGTCATCCCACCGTAACTTGCTTCACTGGCTTATTTATTTCAAAACAAAATTTGGGTCATAATGACATCACTCACAGCTAACCTGAAGTCAGCTCAGATGTTTGAAACCTCTATAGGACTCAAAAGAGTCACACACCAACCCAAAGTTGGTTTAACTGAACCTAAGTCAGTTGGAGGTTTGAAACCTCTCTTGGACTTGAGAAAGTCATAAATTAACCTGAAGATAGTTTCACTGAATCAAAGTTAGTTGGAGGTCCAAAATGTCTCTTGGACTCGAGAGAGTCATATACAATGTCAGTTGGAGGTCTGAAACCTCGCTAGACTTGATCCCAGATCAAGTGGTTGGACACGTGTCATCCTAGACATAGAGTGTATGGAAATATCTAATGTGTGCATCAGTCTTGCTATGGTCTCTATTCACATTTCCCACCTCATTGGCCAAATGAGAGATACTTCCCATGAGTCTGAAACTCCATGGGTAGGATGCATATGGGACAAATATCAAATAGAGGTAAACAAACTCAATATCATCATGGTGGGACGGAAGCACACCAACAAGGTTTGGCAAGCCTAGCCTAACCTAGCCTAACCTAGCCTAACCTAGCCTAGCCTAGCCTAGCCTAGCCTAGCCTAGCCTAGCCTAACCTAGCCTAACCTAACCTAGCAAAACCTAACCTAACCTAACCTAACCTACCCTATCTTATCCTAGCCTAGCCTAACCTAACCTAGCCTAACGTGGCCTAGCCTAAGCTAGCATAGCCTAACATAACCTAACCTAACCTAACCTAACCTGACCTGGCCTAACATAACATAGCCTAGCATAACCTAGCCTAACATAGCCTAGCCTAGCCTATCCTAGCCTAGCCTAACCTACCCTAGCCTAGCCTAACCTATCCTAGCCTAAACTAGTGTAGTCTTACCTACCCTAGCCTAAACTAGTGTACTCTTACCTACCCTAGCCTAGCACACCCTAGCCTAACCTAACCTAGCCTAACCTAGCCTAGCCTAACCTAACCTACCCTAACCTAACTTACCCTAGCCAACCCTAACATAGCCTGCATAACCTAACCTAACCCAACCTAACCTAACTTGACCTAGCCTAACATAACATAGCCTAGCCTAACCTAACCTAGCCTAGTCTAGCCTAGCCTAGTCTAGCCTAGCCTAGCCTAGCCTCCCCTAGCCTACCCTATCCTAGCTTAACCTAGCCTAGTCTTACCTACCGTAGCCTAGCACACCCTATCCTATCCTACCTAACCTAACCTAGCCTAACCTAGCCTAGCCTAACCTACCCTACCCCAACCTATCCTAGCTTACCATAGCCTACCCTAGCCTACCCTAGCCTAGCCTACCCTAGCCCCTCCTATCCTAGCCTAGCTTAACCTATACTAGCCTAGCATATCCTAGCATAGCCTAGCCTAGCCTAGCCTATCCTAGGCTAGCGTAGCGTAGCCTAGCCTATCCTAGCGTAGCGTAGCCTATGCTAGCCTAACCTAGCCTAACCTAACATGGTCTAGCCTAGCCTAGCCTAGTCTAGCCTAACCTAGTATAAGCCAACCTAGCCTACCCTAACCTAGCCCAATCTAACCTACCCTACCCTAACCTACCCTAACCTAACCTACCATAGCCTAGCCTAGTCTAACCTAACCTACCCTAGCCTAGCCTAACCTAACCTAACTATCCCTACCCTAACCTACCAAATCCTAACCACACCTAGCCTAGCCTACTGTAGCCTACCCTAGCCTACCCTAGCCTAGCCTACCCTAACCTAGCCTAGCCTAGCCTAGCCTAAGCTAACCTAGCCTACCCTACCCTAGCCTAACCTAACGTAACATAGCCTAACCTAGTCTAACCTACCCTACCCTAGCCTAACCTACGCTATCCTAAGCTAGCCTAGCCTAGCCTAGCGTAACTATCCCTACCCTAACCTATCCTAGCCTAACCTACCATAACCTAACCTAACCTAACCTAAACTAACCTAACTTAACCTAACTTAACCTAACCTATCATGGCCTAGCTTACCCTAGCCTAGCCCACCCTAGCCCATCCTAGCCTACCCTAGCCTAGCCTAACCTACCCTACCCTACCGTAGCCTAGCCTAGCCTAGCCTAACCTAACCTAACCTAACCTAACCTACCCTAGCTTAACCCAACCTAGCCTAACCTAACCTAACCTAGCCTAACATAACCTAGCCTAACCTAACCTAACCTAGCCTAGCCTCACTTAACCTATCGAAGCCTAACCTATCCAAGCCTAATTTGGATAGCCTCGAAAATTCAAGTTAACAAGTATTATGGACAAGAGGATGGGTAGTGTGTTGATCATGCATTATGTTGATTTCATGTCTTTTTTTCATACTTATGGTGTATTTTTTTATTGCACCCATGTTTTGTTGGCCATGGTGGTAGTGGTGTCCCCATGGAAGTGTTTATGGTGTCGTTGTCAACATGTGGTAATGTGTGTATGACTGATTATCTATTTTTCATGTTTGTGTATTGCCGATGCACATTATCCTACATATTGTTACATGTTGTATATGCATTTTTTTTTTATGCTAGGTCACATATTGGTCATGCTTGTGTAGTGTCCTTGTATGCTTTCTTGTGTGATGATTATATGTTGAAAATGATTTGGTCATTCACGCTTGGTTACATTCACGCTTGGTTACATTTCGCTTATGCTTGTGATGGTGTGTAGTAAATTTTCATTGGTATGGTTATACATTAGGTCATGTTTTGTAGTTTGTATGGTTATGCATCCATGATTCTACTCCAACTACAGTGAGGTTTATGCGCTATTATACCTTTTATTACAAGTTTATATGAGGCTACGATTATGGATATACATGTATTTGGTTAATGATTGATCTTGCACGATGTATCCTCCCAAAATTACACTAAGGTTCGTTAGTTTTTTCATGAATTGGTTTAGGTGAGACATTTCACATTGCATTGTGTTGGATATTCATCTGATATGGAAGATACATTGAGAATTTTATAGGAATAAATAAGGAGTTTTAAAGAAGATAATGATAGACTTATACAAGCACATGAAAATAAAGTAGAGGTTAATGCGGCCATCATTCAAACTTTGTGGGAGTTGTAGAAATATGGGCTACTTAGGATCAACTATGGGCAGGAGGATGGGACTAATGGAGCACATGCCAGCAGGGTTTTCCCCTTAAGGGGGGTTTCCCCTTGGCATAGTTCCTGCATCTTGTGTCTATTGTTTTATGTGATGTTTCTTTGGTAATTTCTTGATGAACTAAAAGAGCGAAGATATAAATAATCGTAATAATAAGAAACATCACCAGTAATTTTCAAGAATAAGAAAATATTTCCACCTTTCTGATTTTCTAACGTGATATCGTAGATTTTTTTAAATAAGGAAGAAAAATGAAGTCCTCAGCACTTGATCAAGCAACAATTTGAAGGATCATCTCGGAGTAGGAGTCTACTACACTCTAGGAGGATGTCTAACATAATCAAGGGAGAAAAAAAATTGAAGGAGCCTCAAACTAGAAGTCCTAGAAGAAGATAATTGCCCTCATCCCTGAAAAGAATAAGGTACTATACCTGGTCAAGGGAAAAGTAAAGAAGCCTACAAAGGATTATTTTGATGGTGAAAAAGTAAAATAAAGGGAACTAAATTGGTGGCCATGACTTTAATGGTAGCAGGAATAAAGGACAACCTTTTCCCATTCATAGCCAACATTGACCATGCTCACAAAATGTATGAAGCCTTGTCAAAGTTATTCACTGTTAAGAACATTCGTCAAGTAGCTACTTTGAAAAAGGAGCTAAGGACTACAAATATGACAAAATAAGACACATTGGCCTCGTTTGTGAATATAGAAATAATCAAGGATGATATTTTGGCCATTGATGAAATTGTTCTAGACAAAGAACTCGTGATCAATGCTCTATTAGGATTGAAACCTACTTGGGGTGCATTTGCTTCCATATTTAATAATTTGATGGTAGCTCCCACCTTTGAAGAACAATGGATTGCCGATAGTCAAGAGGAATTAAGTATCTCATTAGCTTCCAATCCTGAAGGAGTACCTAATGCCTATATTTCTGAACATAAATGAAAGAAATATAAAGGGCCAAGGAATAAAGTTGACATGTCCAAGGTATAATAATATCGATTCCATAAGAAGGGTCACTAGGGTCACTATAGGAGTGACTATCTTGAAAATCCGAGAAACAAGAAAATAGAGAGATATTTGGCCAACATTGTTGAAGAAGGAAACTCAAGGGAGGTCAAGCCTGGAGAATTTAACATTAGAGACTTACACTACCAAGTACTTTTCTTGTAGCTTTAGATATTTTATTTTATATTTTTGATGTTTTATAATTTATAGGCCTTTAATATATTTTTGTAAGATACATTTTTCTTGTTTATAAGTTTTAGGTATCCCTCATAGCTTTGTAGGGAGTCCTAAACAGATCCTCAAGATAAGTATCTCATTTTAGGCTCATTTTTGGTTTCATATACTTATTTCAGTTTTGATTATATTAATACTAATGAACTTTCTCCCTCTATGGTCTTGATTAGGAAAAGAATTGTTATACTCTCAAGAAGTATGAAGGAGGGCCTCTCAAGACAAGGTTTGTCAAGAAACAAAGGTATGCCTTAAAACATTGATTTATTTATATTAAAGGTTTTTTCATTTGACATTATCTTACTGGCATTGTTATATCTGTCTATACTGAATCATAATGATTCTTATTCTAGGTGATTCATCACTTGATAAATCTACCCACCCCACTCATATTTCTAATTGATTTTGTAGAACCCTAGACATGTTTTGGAAAACCCTAACCAAAGTGTATTCTAATGTGAATGTTTGAAACCCTAAAGTTCTTAGGGATATTGTATTTGAAGTTTTTATTAATGATATCATGTTTAGGATTTTGATATGATCATGAAAAACTAACTTCTTAGGGTTGAATGATAAGGGATAAAGTCTTGAACCTTTGAAATGTTGGTAATATTGGGTTTTTTATGTTCCTATATTGAAATCGTTACTCATTAGGGTTTAGTGGAATGTGTAGGTAAGAGCCCCACAATGTCTTATTAATGATTTTATTTGTATGTGTGTGTTTTTATGATAAAACCCTAGTCTAATTAATTTTTTTATTCATATGTTGTGTTGGGTGTGGAACATGATTATCTTCTTTATTTATATGTATCGCCATGTTGGAACCCTATTCTTAACGTCATTTCATCTTCATGAGGGGGGTCTTGGGGGGGTGTCGGCGGCCTTTTGGAGCCCCTCTCGGGAGGGGGTTTCGGGGGAAGTGCCCCCGAGGCTAAAAAAATATGTAAAATTTCCTTGTAAAATGTTGTAATTTCATAGTCAATATGGGTCGTTCATTAGGCAGATGATTTGGCAGTAGAAGTTATGTTTAATTTAGGTTTTTTCACCCTAGAAGGAAACTTGTCCGTTGTTTGAGGGTATTGTATTGCGTTTGTGTATGGTGTGTATACTCTAATTGAGAAATCACAAAGGGGACTGTGTGAGAGAGAAGAGGATATTACATCGGATCTAATGTATATTGTGTCTCTTCATTTTACTGGATAATGTAAAGGAAGGATTGGTTGATTCCATGGAAATATCCCAAGTTGGGTGAACCACATATATTTGTGTCTCTCTTATTTTATATGTTTTATGTCTTTGTGTTTCTGCATATTTTATGTGGTAAATTTTCTGTAAAATAAAAAAATTGAAACCAATGGTTATTGAAGGAGCTAAGGCATGTTCCAGAGCTGAAGAAAAGTATGATTTCAACATGGTAGTTAGGAAGTGAAGGTTCTGTTACAAATTTCACAGATAAAACGTGGAAGGTCATTAAAGGAGACCTAGTAATAGAAAAAGGAGAAAATGTTGTTACATTGTATTTATTCAATGGTATTTCTAACTTTGTTGATGGTTTAACTTCCAAAGCAGAAGATGTATCATTATGTGTTAAATTTTGAAGATGTTTTATGCTAAGATGAAAATATACTTTAACCTTATACGGCATAATTAAAGTAAGATGTAGACAGAACATACCAATAGATTGATGCAAGACAAGTTAAAAAAAGAGATAAATAATGGTGGCATTACGGCGATCAGCAAGATGGTTCAACTAGAAAATTATTCATAAGGTCAGCCAACCACATATATCACACAACCCTAGGACATTTCATCAAGAATACTCCACCAAGATGTTGCATCAAGAAGCCCTAAACGTAGAACCAAGAACGTTGCTCCATCACCATCGAAGGGAGAAGAAAAATGCCTCCACAAATTTTGTGTGTAATGAAATCCAAGTATCTCCAATATATAGACATCTGTGGGGGTGTGTGGAACATCTCTTATGCATGTGGGATAAATTAGGCTGACCTTGCACATGTGGAATAAATTCAAAATACATGTTCTACTCATCCTATCAAGATGATCTTTGGATTGATCTTGCACCTCTCTGAAAGAGGAATCCAATAAAAATATTAACATCATCATTTGAGCATGACATCATGGATTTTAGACCTAGTTTCCAAAAATTAACACACTCTCTCAACTAGGGAGAACTCCATCCACCAGTGCCCTCCAAACATCGTGCGTCATCCCACCGTAACTTGCTTCACTCGCTGATCTATTTCAAAAAAAAATTTGAGTCATAAGGACAACACTCACATATAACCTGAAGTCATCTCAGAGGTCCGAAACCTCTATAGGACTCAAAAGAGTCACACACCAACCCAAATTTGGTTTAACTGAACCGAATTCAGTTTGAGGTTTGAAACCTCTCCTGGACTTGAGAAAGTCATATATTAACCTAAAGATAGTTTCACTGACTCAAAGTCAGTTGGAGGTCCAAAATGTCTCTTGGACTCGAGAGAGTCATATACTAACCCCAATTTAGTTTCACTGACCCAATGTCAGTTGGAGGTCTGAAACCTCGCTAGACTTGATTCTAGATCATGTGGTTGGCCACATGTCATCCTAGACATAGAGTGTACTGAAATATATAATGTGTGCATCAGTTTTGCTATGGTCTTTATTCACATTTCCCACCTCATTGGCCAAATGAGAGATACTTCCCATGAGTCTGAAGCTCCATGGGTAGGATGCATATGGGGCAAAGATCAAATAGAGGTAAACAAACTCAATATCATCATGGTGGGGTGGAAGCAAACCAACAAGGTTTGGCAAGCCTAGCTTAACCTAGACTAACCTAGCCTACCCTAGCCTAGCCTAGCCTAGCCTAACCTAGCCTAGCCTAGCCTAACCTAGCCTAAAATAACCTAGCCAAACCTAACCTAACCTAACCTAACCTACCCTATCTTATCCTAGCCTAGCCTAGCCTAGCCTAGCCTAGCCTAACCTGGCCTAGCCTAACCTAGCATAGCCTAACCTAACCTAACCTAGCCTAACCTAACCTAACCTAACCTGACCTAGCCTAACATAACATAGCCTAGCCTAACCTAGCCTAACATAGCCTAGCCTATCATATCCTAGCCTAACCTAACCTACCCTAGCCTAGCCTAACCTATCCTAGCCTGAACTAGTGTAGTCTTACCTACCCTAGCCTAAACTAGTGTAGTCTTACCTACCCTAGCCTAACACACCCTAGCCTAACCTAACCTAGCCTAACCTAGCCTAGCCTAACCTAACCTACCCTAGCCTAACCTAACTTACCCTAGCCAACCCTAACATAGTCTGGCATAACCTAACCTAGCCTAACCTAACCTAACTTGACCTAGCCTAACATAACATAGCCTAACCTAACCTAACGTAGCCTAGTCTAGCCTCGCCTAGCCTAGCCTCCCCTAGCCTACCCTAGCCTAGCTTAACCTAGCCTAGTATTACCTATCGTAGCCTAGCACACCCTATCCTAGCCTACCTAACCTAACCTAGCCTAACCTAGCCTAGCCTAACCTACCATACCCCAACCTATCCTAGCTTACCCTAGCCTACCATAGCCTACCCTGGCCTAGCCTACCCTAGCCTAACCTATCCTAGCCTAGCTTAACCTAGCATAGCCTAGCCTAGACTAGCCTAGCCTATCCTAGGCTAACGTAGCGTAGCGTAGCCTATCCTAGCCTAGCCTAGCCTAGCCTAACGTGGTCTAGCCTAGCCTAGCCTAGCCTAGCCTAAGCTAGTCTAAGACAACCTAGCCTACCCTAACCTAACCCAATCTGACCTACCCTAACCTAACCTACCCTAGCCTAGCCTAACCTAACCTAACTATCCCTACCCTAACCTACCATATCCTAACCTCAGCTAGCCTAGCCTACTGTAGCCTACCCTAGCCTACCCTAGCCTAGCCTACCCTAACCTAGCCTAGCCTAGCCTACCCTAAGCTAACCTAGCCTACCCTAACCTAGCCCAATCTAACCTAGCCTACCCAACTCTAGCCTAACCTAACGTAACACAGCCTAGCCTAGTCTAACCTACCCTACCCTAGCCTAACCTACCCTATCCTAACCTAGCCTAGCCTAGCCTAGCCTAGCGTATCTACCCCTACCCTAACCTATCCTATCCTAACCTACCATAACCTAACCTAACCTAACCTAACCTAACCTAACTTAACCTAACTTAACCTAACCTATCATGGCCTAGCCTAGTCTAACCTAGCCTACCCTACTCTAGCCTAACCTAACGTAACATAGCCTAGCCTAGTCTAACCTACCCTACCCTAGCCTAACCTACCCTATCCTAACCTAGCCTAGCCTAGCCTAGCCTAGCGTATCTATCCCTACCCTAACCTATCCTATCCTAACCTACCATAACCTAACCTAACCTAACCTAACTTAACCTAACTTAACCTAACCTATCATGGCCTAGCCTAGCCTAGCCTAGCCCACCTTAGCCCATCCTAGCCTACCCTAGCCTAGCCTAGCCTAACCTACCCTACCCTACCGTAGCCTAGCCTAGCCTAGCCTAACCTAACCTAACTTAACCTAACCTACCCTAGCTTAACCCAAGCTACCCTAGCTTAACCCAACCTAACCTAACCTAGCCTAACCTAACCTAGCCTAACCTAACCTAACCTAGCCTAGCCTCACTTAACCTATCCAAGCCTAACCTATCCTAGCCTAACGTAGCCTAGCCTTACCTAGCCTACCCTAACGTAGCCTAACATACCAAGCCTAACCTATCCTAGCCTAACGTAGCCTAGCCTAACCTAGCCTACCCTAACGTAGCCTAACATACCGTAGCCTACCATAGCCTAGCCTATCCTAACCTAACCTAACCTAACCTACCCTAACCTACGCTACCCTAGCGTAACCTAACCTAACCTAACCTAACCTACCCTACCCTAACATAACCTAACCTACCCTAACCTAACCTATCCTAGCCCAACCTATCCTAACCTATCCTAGCCTAGCCTAGCCTAGCCTACCCTAGCCAACCTTAACCTAGCCTAGCCTAGCCTAGCCTAACCTAACCTAGCCTAACCTAACCTATGGTACCCTAGCTTAACCTAACATAACCTAACCTAACCTAGCCTAACCTAACCTAACCTATCCTAGCCTAGCCTAACCTAACCTAACCTAACCTACCCTAGCTTAACCTAACCTACCCTACGCTAGCTTAGCCTAACCTAACCTAACCTAACCTAATCTATCCTAGCCTAACCTAACCTAACCTAGCATAGCCTAACCTATCCTAGCCTAACCTAGCATAGCCTAGCCTAGCCTAGCGTAACCTAGCCTAGCCTAACCTAACCTAGCCTACCCTAACCTACCCTATCCTAACCTATCCTAACCTAGCCTAAGCTACCCTAGCCTAACCTAACGTAGCCTACCCTAACCTACCCTAGCCTAACCTAGCCTAACCTACCGTTGCCTACCCCACCCTACCGTTGCCTACCCCAGCCTAGCCTAGCCTAGCCTAGCCTAGCCTAGCCTAGCCTAACCTAACCTACCCTACCCTAGCTTAACCTAACCTAACCTAACCTACCCTACCCTAGCCTTAACCTAGCCTAACCTAACCTATCCTAACCTATCCTAACCTACCCTAGCCTAGCCTAGCCTACCGTAGCCTACCTTAACCTAGCCTAGCCTAACCTAACCTAACCTAACCTAACCTAACCTACCCTAACCTAACCTAACCTAACCTAACCTAGCCTAGCATAACCTAACCTACCCTACCCTACCCTACCCTACCCTACCCTAGCTTAACCTAACCTAACCTAACCTAACCTAACCTAGCCTAGCCTAACCTAACGTACCCTACCCTAGATTAACCTAACCTAACCTAACCTAACCTACCCTACCCTAGCTTAAGCTAAGCTAAGCTAACCTACCCTAACCTATCCTATCCGAACCTAACCTAACCTAACCTAACCTAGCCTAGCCTACCCTAGCCTAGCCTACCCTAGCCTAGCCTAGCCTTAGCCTACCCTAGCCTAGCCTTAGCCTAGCCTAGCCTACCCTAGCCTAGCCTACCCTAGCCTATCCTAGCCTAGCCTAGCCTAGCCTAGCCTAACATAACCTAACCTAACCTAACCTAACCTAACCTAGCGTAGCCTACCCTAACCTAGCTCGCCCTAACCTAGCCTAGCCTACCCTAGCCTAACCTATCCTCGCCTAGCCTAGCCTAAGCTTGTGTAAGCTAACCTAAGCTAACCTAGCCTAACCTAGCCTACCCTAGTGTAGTCTTACCTAGCCTAGCCTAACCTAGTGTAAGCTATCCTAGCCTAGCCTAGCCTATCTTAGTTTGACCTATCTTAGACTAACCCACTCTCTGCTAGGCTATAGTAGCCTAGCCTAACCTACTTTATGCTAGGCTATAGTAGCCTAGCCTAACCTATCCTATCCTAGCCTATCCTATCCTATCCTAGACTAGCCTAAGCTTAGCTTGACCTAGCCTAGCCTAACCTACTCTATCCTAGGGTATAGTAGCCTAACCTAGCTTTGCCTAGCCTAAACTACTCTTACCTAGCCTATCCTAGTCTAGTCTAGCCTATCCTAAGTTAATCTAGCCTATTCTAGCCTAACCTAGCCTACTCTAGCTTACCTTAGTGTAGTCTTTAGTAGCCTAGGCGAGGCTACTCAAGCTTAAGCTACATTACTCTATATTATAATATTAATGAAGAAATCATTCAAAAAAATAAAATAAATTAAAAGCTATTAATAAAAGTTTAAATATAAGAAAATTTCTTTAAAATAAATTGAATGTATGAAAATAGAATTTAAAATATATTGAATTTAACCATAATAATAACGTAAAAACAAAATCTAACATGAGTTATAAGATATAAATGAAAATTTATTTTTAAATGAAAAACATATTAGTAGAACATAAAAACATAATTGAAAATCATTTTGAGAAATCCATTAATCTCATCTAAATTATTAGAAAAAATACTTATTTATTGGAAAAGGTCATCCAAAGCTGATTTTAAGAGGCACATGTTAAGTCAACTAATATTTTTAATTGAAAAAAAAAGACTCACAAAACTATAAAGCAAATCATCCAAAACTGATTTTAAGAACCATATGTTAAGTCAACTAATATTTTTAATTGAAAAAAAAACTCACAAAACTATAAAGCAAATCAACCAATACTTGTGATTTGACTTTCTGGTTGTTAGAAGGTTACAAAAAATTAATTTATAAATAAAATTGAATTAATTCTACTAAGGGAATTCTCCAATTTCCTTATTTGACCCAATTTCCAATTCTATTCAATTGTAAAAAAGCTCACAAAACTATAAAGCTAACCAACCAATACTTGTGGTTTGACATTCTCGTTATTAAAAAAATCTAAAAAGTTAATTTATAAATAAAAATGGAATTATTTGAATGTAATGAATTATCCAATATCCTTATTTCCTTTTCAGATTTGACCTAATTTCCAATTCAATTAAGTATGGTGCAACTGTTGAATTTTATTTATAGATGAAGATATCTAATTATTTCATAGATTCATTTATAAAATTTGAAAAACAATATTTATTATTTTACTAATTTATAAATATTTCAAATATTTCTATTTGAAAAAAAAATTGAAAACAAACTAATATTCAAGTTAGATATTATCTATATAATCAAGATCCTTAAAATATACTTGCAAAAACATCAAAGAAAAATTTAATATGCCGAGACATTTGATTTGATATTTGATATAAAGATGAATATAATAGATGGAATCAAAATTCTCAAAACATACCTAAAAAAACATAAAAGAAAATTCAATTTATCTAGAAATTTGATTTGATAGATCCAACAAAGAAATATCTAAATTACAACGGAGAAATGAAAGACAAAGAGATTACACCAGCTGATATGAATTAATAAGAAACTATGGCATCTGTGATAGCTGAGGACAGAAGGAAAATGGAATAATAAAACTAGGAACAATAAAACTAAGAGAAGTAGACTGGCTTTTGTTTTAACGGTAGACAGAGAAAATATAGTTATAATCCAAAAAAAAAAATGATATTACAAACAAGTATTAATTCGAAAATTATAGAACCACCAGAAAATGAAAACGAAAAAAAAAATCTATTTATAATTCTTTGAAATGGGTTTACTTGAAACTTATAATTCAAGAAACACAAAACGAAAACGCAGAAACTTACTTTTGGCGTCGAGACCAGAATTAGGTTTCTTGAGGGTTTTGTTTACAGCCAATGCTCCTGGGTTTCCGGGTTTCCTGTGAAACCTTGCAAGTTGATTTTAGTAGTACCTGACAGAGACACCGGTTGATTAAAAGAAGGCGCAAACCTTATCAATCAAATCTTACAAACAAGTGATACTGGGTTTCCGGGTTTCCTGTGTTACCTGACACAGACACCGGTTGATTAAAAGAAGGCGCAAACCTTATCAATCAAATCTTTTAATAATATCATTAAATTAATCTCATAAAACTGTACATCAATGGAAAAAAAGAACAGAGATCATGTTTGTGTGGAAAAAAAGAACAGAGATCATGGATACTGCACGCTTAGAAGAAATCAAAAAATGGCATCGTCTTAATTCCATTCACTCCGGTACCATCCTTATCCTCCTTCAACTTGAACTTGTGAACATCATAATCAAAATCCTCATTATATAGCTTTTTTTAATCAACGGCTTGAACTTGTGAACATCATAATCAAAATATCTTTTTCAATCAACGGGGCCATGCCACGTCCTACCTGCCCTAGCCGTTTGGAGGGATCACACCACATCATTTATACCTGTTTGGATTATTTTCAATATTAAAAGGAATATAACATGTTATTTTTTAATATTCAAATATCACAAAATTTCCTAATAAGTATAATAATTTCAAATAAAAATATTGAATGGATTTTTTTAATATTTAAATATTACAAAATTCTTTAATAAATATAATAATGTAGATGAGTGTTTTTTGGATTAATCACATAAAGACATTCATTTACATTATGGATCACAAAAGTCTTACATTTAACAAAATATAATAATTTAAAAAAAAACATATATATAAACCCTCCTCTCCAAATCATTCTTGTGCAATCTGTTCGTCGTTCCCTGCACAATGTTGATCTTGTCCTTCTTGCATCATCCCCTCTGTATTGAGCTCGTCCTTCCATATTTCCTTCCATATTCCTGTTAATGACTCCGTTCTCCCTCTGTATGACTGTCTGTGCAAGCTCCAACTATACAACTCCTCTTGATATTTACGAGCTATAAAAGAAAAACTGTTTCAAACTATATTTTATAAAGATATAAAAACTGCTTTATAAAACATTCAAACTGGACACAACCTAGATCAAGCCTAGCCCACAAGAATGGGTAAAACCCTACCTTAAATTCAATTTAATTTAGTTACAAAAGTTTATTTGCGGGGTGATAATAGCGATAGGGATGGAGAATGCCGATTTAGAAAAATAATCAAATAATATATATGTAATTTATTGTTTATATAAAAAAATAATAATATTAAATTGAGAAATTTTAGTTAAAATATTGAATTGTGTTATTCAAATTTAATTTTTAATAAATATATGATTTTTATACAAATTAGATAAAAATAGTAATTTTGAAAACTTTTAAAAAATAACACTAAATACAACTCTATATTTTAAATGTAAATTTCAAGTGAATTTAATTGATTTATTTTTATTAACCTCAAAGTCAAAAATTTGCACTTTCCACTTGCCAATGCTAGTAAAGTGGCCCTAATTCCATAAAGTTGTGGTTTCTCATGTCCATCGGAATTATAAAATGTCACTAAAAATATGGATAATATCACCACTTAAAAATCCATGGTGCCAACAATTCTAAATACTTTATTGTCCAAATTAATTATTAATCTTGTGTAGTTTGCTCATAGCACACCTCTCCTTCTATAATGACATTAACTCCAGAAATTCACGACATCCACCAAAAATTTGGAAATTCATGACATCCACCAAAGAAAATTTTGAAATTCATGACATCCACCAAAGATCCAGGAATAAAATATAGGTTTTACATAGAAACATTGAGGTTAATCATTGTGCATGCCTCCAATTTGTTGGAAATTTCTTTGTCGCGTAAAATTTGTTTATCCAAATCTTGGACCGTTCCATTGATACTATGAAAATAGGGATGATTTAATTGAAATTATTGGGCATGGAGCAAGTAATTTGGAAAAAATCAAAATAATTTTATGTTTAATTAGGTGGTGCCATATAATTCAGGTAGTGGGCCGCACATTGGCTAAACATCTGGTAACTTGACGGAGTTAAATCCTTTGTTTTGATGTGCTTTATCCACCATTGATCACTTTGGGGTGTTTTAGACTATGTCACGTGGTTTTAACTTTGTATTATGTGAAATGCTTGGCACATGGCTAGTTTATTAAATCAATGATAGAAAATGTTGATATGGGAGGAGGTTAATTATGCAAAGAAACATCATGGGTGGCCAGATATGATATATTTATGTTGACGTGATGTTGCATTATTTGATATCGGGTTTATAAGGATATGTGCGAGAATAAGCTTAAGAAAATCCAATATCTAATTTTTAAAACTAGGTGGAACGTTATATTATACTTTCGTTTAACACTTTGAAGACCTCCTATGGAACTTTGATTATGACACGAATTTATTTTGTCAAGTGGTGTGAATATTTTCCGCTAATTTTTGTCTATGTCTTTTATTTCAAAATGAAAGGAGAGGATAACATGGTTGTGGAATGGTAGGAAAATTTTGGTAGCAATGGTGTTAATATTGGATAGTCTCGAAAATTTAAGTTAACAAGTATTATGGACAAGAGGATTGATTCAACTAATTGTTGTCAATTCACAAAATAAAAATTATGGTAGTTCAAGGTGCAATTTTTATCATTGGGCAAAGTTATGGGAAGTTTTAAGAACCCTCATTGCTCACCCTCCCCCCATTCCCATTAGATGATTTCATGGGTTCCCAATTCATGAGATGTATGGATCTTGACAAGTAAAGCGGCTAGATAATATTGAAGTTATGTATAAACTTCTTGAACCCTAACTGTATTACAATGTTCGATTCATTAAGGATTTTACCAAAAAGGAATGTAGTGTATTTGGAGAAAGGATGCATGAATTAATTAAATCACAGATAAATAGTGACAAGATACTTAAAAAGGAAGCTTCTGAAGAATATTTGATTAGTCACTAATTAATTCCTAAACTATCTCTTGTGGTTTGAGTGCTTTGTATGATTTTTTCCACAATGAATGTTACACATTCTCCTTTAGACTTAGATCCCATTATTCAAAGAGTCTTCAAAGGGCTTTATTTCAATTGGGCTAAGAACTTAATTTTAAAAATATGAAAGGGTGTTCAAAGTTTTAGAGCCTTCAAAATTTACAAATATAATCCTCCTTTTTACATGTATGCATACATTATGGATGTCATCTATTTTTTTATGAGTTTCGTGCTATGGGTTGGAAATTGAACCCTTCTACCCCATTCCCTATTCATATTTAACATTCAAACATCTAAGAATACAACTATGGTAACCATTTATACTCAATTCTTCATTTTATCATTGTTCTTATTCATAAGTATTTGTTCCAAATAACACCCCTCCCCCTCCTGAATTTCTGTAAATGCTAGGTTTTCCATTACTCTGCTTAGTGACTAATACTTTGAGGAAAACTTTTATACCTAGTAATTTGTGGTTTTAAAGGGCCACTACATGCTTTGCCCCTTTTTGTTCCTAATAGGTTAACTTCTAAAGAAATAACTTGCCATTATTGAGTACGCCAATTCCAAATCTTAATTCTCGAGATTGTAGTACGATGTGTTCATCATTGCTTGTACCAATTCCAAATTTCAGTGAACTCAATTGCAATTGTTGCTCTCCACCATTCATTGCAACACTTTCTTGTGATTCTACTTCACCTCCCACAATAGTTATTTCACTTTGTTGATCGTTTCTATGAATTGGAAATATCATATGTGTCCATCTTGCGTTATCGTTGTACCAAAAACGTCCTTCCTGTAACAAGCCTACTCAAAATTCCATGTAATAAATTTAAAATAATAACCATTATTCGTGAGAGACATATTCCAAGCTGAATGTAGGGAAAAACATCCTAGTGTGGGTGTTCACATGGTTTATTATGTCTATGGCAAAGGCTATGGCTAAATCATTAAAGAAGAAAAAGTTATTTTTGACACATTTATTTATGAAATAGTGGAAATTAGGAGAAAGGGGAGGTAAAATGTCATAGGTTGCATGTGAGAAGGAAAATGAAGAAAATAGAGGCCTCTTCTATAAAAAGGCTTCTGAGAATCTGTTGGTACCTTTTTGGCAGTGCATTTTGGAGCTCTCTCATTGATCTCTCTCCCTATCATACTATTGGATACTTAGATTTTTCTTGGATCTCTCTTGGAGAGTGTGGATACTTGGTGATTGAAGAAAGAAGGCAAAGAAAGAGCAGGAAAATGCAAGTGGACATCAGGATCAATGAATAGAAAGATATTTGATTGCAGGTATCAAGTTGTATGCATGGTTTCGTCACTAGTTTTAGCATGCATGGTGTATGCATGTGGATTTCCCTAGCCTTTGGATTTCCTGGATAGCCATGGTGCTCTGGGTTTATTTCCATTGATTATTTTCTCATTGGTTCTCATGATTAATTTAGCTATGGGTTGAGTTATTAGTTCATGGAAGCCTTGGTTGGAAAAACTCTCTGGAAGCTCGACGAACAACTATGGGTTGAGTTACTTGTCGTGTAAGCCTTGGTTGGAAAAATACTTTGGAATCCCTAGGTGGGTTGAGTTACTAATGTTGGAAGCCCTCATTGGAGAAATGCTCTAGAAGCCCTGTAATAGTTTGGGTTGAGTTACTAGTCCTCGAAGCCCTCATTGGAAAAAAACACTCTCGAGTCCTTGAAAAACTTGGATAGAGACCAATCAATGACGGTTGTGATTTCTGACCATGAGGTGGAGTCATTGGTTGAGGGTTGAGGTGGTTTGGCCTTTGGAGGCCCTAGATTGATTATGATTTATGTGTTTGGTGATATCCCACATTCATGCTTGGAATATGGCACGGGGGTTATTGGCTAAAGTGAGACTTGGATAAACTAATATATGGCTTGGTTGAACGCGGAATTCCCAACTCCGATTTTTTTTTACATGCATTAATGAAGAAATCAATCCTTTAGTATTTGGTATGCAAATGTATTGGTTATTATGTGAATTCTATTGCTATCGTATACATGGTATTTTGGTTTTTATTATGTTGGTTATAAGAATATGTTTTATTAATGCTGATGTATGTCTCTATCTATGTTTTTACTTGTAAATGAATGCATAATGTATCTATGGTCAAATATATTGTACTGCAACTAATGATGTAAGGGAAAAATGCCTTTTAGTGATTCTTAGATAAGTATGAGACCCTTATGTTTAAACCTGTTGTTTACACCTGTAGATGCAATGTTTGTGACATGTTTGATGAAATTCCTGTCATGGCTAGGAGATCTCAAGATGAGTTCTTGATGATTTTATTGCTTTTGTACCTTTTTTTTTTAATTTTATTTATTATCTCCTAAAGTTTCATGAAGTTTTGGGCAGTGGCTTGGGCTCTATGGCTAAAAAGGTGGCATAAATATTGTAGTTGCACACACATAACTGACCAATTAGGGCCCTCGCTGCATGTTTTTTGTGTTGTTCTTATGGCTATAGGCTCCCAACTATTATTGTGCCTCGGCATACCTGCGACTATGGCCCAAAAGTGCTGAAAATTTAGTTGGCCTGAGGGGTTAGGGGTCTGGGAGGTTGGATTACCTCTTAGGGATGTTGTTGATGTTTTGTAAGGTGTCTTTGCCTTCTTTCCCTCAGTTCCACTACCTTAAGGTCAGATATGAGGTGAAATCTCGTATTAGTAGTCTCTCCTCACATGTTTACCTTGGTTGGTTGGTTACTTGGGTAGATGTGGGATGAGGGTGTTATAGAGTGGTATCAGAGCATGGTTCAACTATCAGAATGGATGGGTAGTGTGTTGATCATGCATTATGTTGATTTCATGTCTTTTTTTCATACTTGTGGTGTATTTTTTTATTGCACCCATGTTTTGTTAGCCATGGTGGTAGTGGTGTCCCCATGGAAGTGTTTATGGTGTTGTTATCAACATGTGGTAATGTGTGTATGACTGATTATCTATTTTTCATGTTTTTGTATTGTGCATGCACATTATCTTACATATTATTACAGGTTGTATATGCATTGCTTGTTTATGCTAGGTCACATATTGGTCATGCTTGTGTAGTGTCCTTGTATGCTTTCTTGTGTGATGATTATATGTTGAAAATGCTTTGGTCATTCATGCTTGGTTACATTTCGCTTATGCTTGTGATGGTGTGTAGTAAATTTTCATTGGTATGGTTATACATTAGGTCATGTTTTGTAATTTTTATGGTTATGCATGCATGATTCTACTCCAACTAGAGTGAGGTTTATGCGCTATTATACCTTTTTTTACAAGTTTATATGAGGCTACGACTATGGATATTTATGTATTTGGTTAATTGGTTGATCTTGCAGGATGTATCCTCCCAAAATTACACTAAGATTCATTAGTTTTTTTATGAATTGGTTTCGGTGAGACATTTCACATTGCATTCTGTTGGATATTCATCTGATTTCGAAGATACATTGAGAATTTTATAGGAATAAATAAGGAGTTTTAAAGAATATAATGATAGACTTATACAAGCACATGAAAAGAAGGTAGAGGTTAATGTGGCCATCATTCAAATTTTGTGGGAGTTGTAGAAATACGAGCCACTTAGGATCAACTATGGTCAGGAGGATGGGACTAATGAAGCATATGCCAGGGGGGTTTTCCCCCTGGCATAGTTCCTGCATCTAGTGTCTATTTTTTTATGTGATGTTTCTGCATCTCTTAGGTTGTACAAAGAAGGAATCATTGTTCCCATCAGATTTTATGATTGGATTTCCAATTTAGTGCCAGTGCGAAAAAAGACAGGTGAGATTCGATTGTGTATTGATTTCCGAAATCTGAACAAGGTGTCATTGAAGGAAAATAATCCATTGCCTAAGATGGATCATATATTGCAGCGAGTGGTTGGAGCATCTCGCATGTCAGTACTTGGCGGTTATTCTGGATATAACCAAATTTTGGTCCATGAGGATGACCATGACAAAACAGCGTTCACCACTCCGTGGGGAGCTTTCCACTATGCCAAGATGCCATTCGGTTTGAAGAATGCTGGTGCGACCTTCCAACGGGTGATGGACATGGCTTTTGCGAATGAGAAAGATGTTTTCCTTGTTATATACCTTGATGATTTGACGGTATTTTCCAATTCAGATGAAGAGCATATGTATCACTTGAAATTTGTCTTTCAAAAGTGCAGAAAATATGGTGTCTCGCTTAATCATAAAAAGAGCTTATTTGCCATGGATGAAGGAAAATGACTTGGTCACATTATTTCAAAAGATGGCATTCGTATTGATCCAGCACGTGTTGAAGCAATTCGGCAAATTGACCCTCCCAGGAACAAGAAGGAGATTCAGTCTTTTAATGGTAAGATGAATTTTTTATGTTGTTTTGTCCCTAACCTTGCTGAACATTTAAGAGAAATAACAAATATGCTGAAAAAGGACAGCCAAGTGAAGTGGACTGAAGAGGCGATAAAGTCATTTAATTTGGTGAAGTTGGCACTATCTTCAGCTCTGGTGTTAATCAGCCCGGATTACACCCAAGATTTTATTTTGTTTTCCTTTCCTTCGGAGCATACCATGGCAGCTGTGCTAATGCCGAAAAGAGATGGACATGAGAAACCCATAGTGTTTTTCAGTCAATCTATTAGAGACACAGCCTTGAAGTAAAACATCATTGAGAAGCAAGCTCTGGCACTGGTAAAAACATTGAAGGATTTCCGGGTATACATTTTGGATTCCCATATTTTGGCTTATGTTCCTAATGCTGTCGTGAAATATGTTTTAATATAGACTGATCCGGAAGGAAGACGTGGCAAGTGGATTGCAGCTTTGTTGGAATATGATGTGGAAATAAGGCCCACAAAGCTTATCAAGGGACAGGGGTTGGCGAAGCTTATGGCTGAATCGAATTTGCACGCATTAGACATAAATATGATTGCTGCTATGTCTGATGAGGATGAGGAGAATTCGCCAGTTTAGGTATCAGAAATTTTTGTTACTTCCCCATGGTATTTAGATATCATGTATGTTCTTCAAAATTTGTCATCACCGCCTGGCATGACTAGAAACTAAGGTAGAAATTTGAAACTGAAGGCTGCAAAATTTTGTATTTTGAATTTTGCACTTTATTGGAAAGATCCAGGTGGTGTTTTATTGAATTGTTTGGTGGAGGAAGAAGAGAAGAAGGTAATGGGGGATTTCCATAAAGGAGACTATGGGGGTCATCATTTTTGGAAAACGACAGCCAATAAGATTTTGAGAGCAGGGTACTATTGGTTGAAATTGTTTGCTGATGTGTATAAAACAGTCAAAGGCTGCCATGAGTGCCATATTTTTGAAGGAAGACAGAAATTACAGCCATTTCCACTCAAGCCTATTGAGGTAAGCGCCCCTTTTCAGCAATGGGGTTTGTATTTCATTGGGGAGATCCATCCTCCTTCCTCGGGACAT
This sequence comes from Pinus albicaulis, assembly GCA_034641835.2. NCBI lineage: Eukaryota > Viridiplantae > Streptophyta > Pinopsida > Pinales > Pinaceae > Pinus > Pinus albicaulis. The sequence continues at coordinate 48,442 of JAXQQM020061918.1, read as the reverse complement.
CATAGATGGATTCTAACAGCCACCGATTACTTCACAAAATGGATCGAAGCAGTTCCCACCAGATAGGCTATCGATTCGGTAATCATATATTTCCTTGAGAACAACATTTTGTCTTGTTTTGGTTGCCTGAATAAGTTGATCACTGATAATGTAGCATCTTTTAAATCAAGAAAGATGATTGAGTTTTGTGCCAAGTATAAAATTATTTTGGGACATTCAACTGCCTATTATCTGCAAGGCAACGGTTTGGTGGAATCTTCCAATAAATCTCTAGTCAACATCATTAAAAAGTTGCTGGACATAAATAAGAAGAGTTGGCATAAGAAGTTGGTCAATGCACTATGGGATGATCGGGTCAAAAGAAGTCCATTGGTATGTCCCCATTTGAGTTAGTTTATGGAGTGGATACAGTGTTTCCTACCTCTCTTGCTGTTTCGGTGGTCAAGCTTCTTCAGGAAGATGGTAGTGAAGAAAGCCATATGCAGAGAAGGATAAATCAGATGGTTCATTTGCAGCAAAAGAGAGAAGAGGTTTTCCAGAACACATTCAAATTGCAGGAGAGAATAAAACATATCTACGATAGGAAAGCGAAGGCGGATAAATTCCAATTGGAGGAAGTGGTGCTGAAGTGGGATGCTAGGAATGAGGACAAAGGTAAACACGGTAAGTTTGAAAATCTCTGGAAAGCTCCATTCAATATTGCAGCATATCAAGGTCAGAACACCTTTCTTTTAAAGGAGATGAATGGTGAAGACTGTCCAGGAGGGCGAGTCAATGGTTGGCTGCTCAAGCGGTACCATTTCTAAGATGTTTTCTGCTGATCATATTGTCATTGTACATATCATTTATTTCAATTTCATTGCAAGTGTGCATTGTGGTCTTTTCTTCAGTTTGGGGCCTGAAGTGAAGGCTATAATTCTGAAGAAGGATTTCAGTTTTGGTTTGAGTCCGTGTAGTCGGTTTGGTTTCAGTTTCAAAAGTTGAGTCAGTTTGAGTTAAAGTTTCAGTCAAATAAATTTAGTCAACAGTCTTGAGTTGTTTTGTCAAAATAATGGACTCCATAGCCCAATGGACGAAGGAACTGGTCTGCTCCCCCAAATATCTGTTGTTCTTGGCACCTCCCAGGAGCTATCATCCCCATTAGAGCCAATGTTAGAGTCGGTATTTACATCCCTCTGTCAGAGATCATTTATCTTATTGCATTTCATTTTTAGGTGTCTCATTCCGCTCATTCATCTGCATTCCATTAGGTGCATGCCATTGGCTGATGGAAGGGCTTGGTTTTCTTGTTTTCCTCATGTTTGTACCTGCTCGGTTGGTCAAAATTTCTCAAAATTCATCAAAGTTCATTTCACGTCATTTACAGTCATAGATGCCATTTTGGTCAAAAAAGAGTCATTTTAGTTTCTAGTTCTAGGGTTTGATCTTCATAAATGTTAAACAATGCCCGCAGGCCATGAGGATGTTTTCAATAAGTTTTTATTTCAAGATCTTCATCGTCAATAATGCTCGAGGATGTTTCTTCTTCAAAACTCTGTTTTGAAGAAGAAATTGTCAAATTTGTTTTTGTAATAAATATGTATCTCTTCACCATGTAGTACTTCACATGCAAACTCTGGTCATCCTTTTCCAAGGTTCAATGCCACCATCCCTACAAAAATCAACGAAGAAAACATCATTTCAAGCTCAGAAAATCAGTAAGGAAACAAAAAGACAGAGTTGTATTAAATGCAAAAAGTGCCAAAGCCAAAAACATTACAAAACGGGTTTTTGAGAAGAAAAAATTAAAACCGTGTCTATATAAGATATTTCTCAAAGTTATTAATCCATTTGCATCAAGAGATATTGGGAAAAATCCAAGAGAGAAGTCGAGTTGGAGTTGAAAGAAAAAAGTTGTGATTTTAGAAGGGCTGACTGTGTGTTGGAATTGAGCGCGACGCATTGGGACAGGGCGCGGCGCACCCACACAGCGCGGCGCATTGTAACACCCCCAAGTTCTATGCTTTTCAAATTTGACATTTGAACATAAATCCATAGGGGAGTGGACCCCAATGGATAATTATTATGTGGATATGGTTAACTATTTATTTATGAAAAATAAATAAAATATTGTGCATGCACTATGACCAGATGAGAAAGTGAGATCACATGCCTAATCCATGAGGTGATGGAAAAGGAAAAGACTTTCCCCAAAATCTTTCAAAAATCCTTGAAAGAATTATTTCTAATTTAGATTTTGAGGAAAAATCTAAATTTCCCCAATGAAGAGGAGTAGTTGGGAAGAGGTGAGAAAAAGCTGGAAAAGCTGAGGAAAAGCTTAAAGCAGCTTTAAAGAGTCCCAAAATGGGAAGCCTAGGCTAAACAGGAATAAAGCATCCTGAAATTATGGACGCAGAATTGGAAACAGGCTTTGGGGAAAGCATAGCTTAAATAAGCTACTCCAGAACAGATTGAGGTTAGTCTGTTCTTGGAGGATCTCTGCTCGGGGGTGAATCCTGGGAGATAAAGAGGATTCTAAGGTTGGGAGGACTGGTCATAGTAGAGATATGCATGTCTATGGTTGGAGATTTCTGTAAGTCTGTATTAAATATATCCCTATTTTATGAATTGTGATGTTATGGTTCATTATGCAATTTATGAATTGTGATGTTATGGTTCATTATGCAATTTATGAATTGTTATGTTATGGTTCATTATGAAAATTTTAGATTGATTATTTGTTCAGTAACTCATGTAATTGTAAACCAAAGCTATTGACAGCAGAGACAAATGGTTGGAGTATGGGGGTGAGTACCTTGTAGTAATGGAGTTAGAGATGGCAGATCCTTTGAACAGCTAATCTCATGATGATGTATAGGTGTAGCTTGCTGTTTTTTAAAGGAATATTAAATTGCTGTGTGTATAGACAGAAAATGTTAACAAAACAGTAACCATGAACAGCAAGTACCAAACAACTAAACCGATCATAACAATATTGATGGCACAGAATTCCCTGTAACCAATAACAGAAGGTAGGAAACAACAACCCTGTGATAGCAGTATGGGGTTCAGTATGTCAGTTGTGTTACAATGGAACGAATTGTAAAACTAAGAATTTAAATTATTCTATTAAATGTAAGTGTAAACATATGAAAGCAGAAGTTGAATCCTAACTAAGTACGAGGATCTAACACTAGGGAGTCTAAACTATCCAGTTCAGTATCCTCCCCTATTTGATTTAAGCAAGAGGATCTGTGTCCTAGTTTTCCCATGGAATATTTGAATCTGCACCAGAGTGTCAAACATGTTAATTGTTGTAACAGTTAAATAAGGGGAAATCCTACTTGAACATCCATTGTGTGATAAAAGTTTGTGTGAGGGAAGATTGTAAGCATATGAATAAAATACAATGAACAGAGCATATGTTTACCGTCCATATAAAAAATGCTGGGAAATAGTTGGAGCAATGGAGGTTAACTGAGTATAGATAGATGTATGCGAGGAGGCATACCTCTATACCTCGATGCTGAAACTTTAAGATGTTGAAAATTTTATAAGGCCTGCAAACTGGAAAGTTGAGGAAGGGCTTAGCAATCATCCAGAGTTGGACAAAACTTTGAAAAAGAAAAACCTGAGAAATACAAAGTAATATATATATATAGATATATATATAGATATATAAGTCTACTAGATGGACTGAGAAGAGGGGAGGTCAAGCCCAAAAATTCTCATGGAAATTCTTATATTCCATGGCTGTCTATAAGTACTGAAAAGAATTTAAACCCCGGATAACAGTCTGAATTTGTAAGTGATTCAGTATAAAAACTATAATTGTTATCGGCGCATAAAGCGGAGAATATTTGAGTTATGTTATATGTGTAGCACTCATCAACGGTTCAATTGTCTTCCCCAATCAGGGTGATGTATCTAGACATGTTATGAAAATGAGAAAAAAAAAAATAAGGGGTCTGGGAGACGTGACAAATGGTATCGGAGCAAAGTTCAAAAATTGGGCAAGATATGTGCTCACAAAGAAATGGTTAACTGTTATAAATTTTATGAATATTAAAAATATTTCTTCAAGTATACAAATATCTTGGATATACTTTCAGGTATACATGTAACAGATGGTGAGGAAGTAGAAACATTGATATGGGAGTAATATGAGGAGGCTCATATACCAGAATGGTTAAACCTATAATAGGTTTAAAACTGGAAACCGATATCTCTCAGAAAAATAGTATTTCTATGTAAAATAATAGAGTATGAAAAAAGTTTATAATGACATATTTAGCTAGTGTTCTACTATCATCGTTATGTAAAAGAAATTTCAGCGTTCATAAAGTTAAGATACTGAAACCATCTAAATACAGTAGAAAAGATCAATGCTGAAGTTAATGGAGAGGAAAGGGGAAAATGGTACTACCAGGAACATGCAGATGTCGAGCAAAGACTACAAGGAGTATAGAAGGATGATTTCCATTCAAAAAACTGCTAAACTAAGTGTTCCTTACTGTGATGAAAAACAAGAGAAAAATGAATTTATATTTATTCCCTAGATACATAGAAAAGGGAACTTCTAGAGATAAGAGTCAAGGTTGTTCTGTGGTGGGAGGTTGGTCTGCAGATTTTGTGGTATGTTCTGAATTTCATGTTACTATGTCTTATTACAGTATGAATTGGCTACATATAAAAATTGAATTCTATGACACTAAGAACTTTTGGGTACTACATTTAACACAATCTATCATTAGGCATTCACCTTCCAGATGTGTTTAGTTGTAGACCAAAAATCTATGGAGTAGAAACTCCAGAAACTCTAAACCAAGATCGGTTTAAATCTGAAGATTACTTGGTCTCTATAGATGATTAAATTGTTTTGTTATATTCTCTATAGACACAAAATGATATGACCTGCTTATGTGTAGGCTAGAGAAGCAGTATAGTGGAACTGAAATATACATAGTATGTAACAAAAAGGAAGAGAGCCAGATGTTAGAATATAAGTTAGAATATAAATTGCAGACATGAGCATACTAACATTTATAACATTTGTAGACTGCATATAAGAACATGATAAGCATTAAAAATGGTGCTTGAAAAAGAGTAAGTCTATTTTAGATGAGCATTTATACCATCTATAAGGGTATAGATTTCGGACAAAAAAAAAAAAAAAAAAAATACATTCTTACTTCTTGACAGACCTGTAACATAGATAAATAATTGCCTTATAAGTAAGGTGCTCGAGTCAAGCATCATTGAAAAAAATTATAGGTACACCTTCAAAGAAAAATCGAAATTGCCACCAAGTATAGCATATATTGTTTTAAACAAAACTATTGTGTATAAAGCAAGTATAAAAAGAAATGGGTTAAACCTAACCCATGGGAGGAATTATGGAACACATATATAAGCATTTAACAACAAACTTATATATGTAAATTAAACCGGTGTTATAAAAGGGACTTTATACCTTACGGTTCTCAAGTCAAGTGATATATATATCTGTATGCAATTAGGAGGGAAAAGACGCAATAACCTACAGTGATAACCTTACATATGTACGAGCATAAAACAAATCGTATGAACCGTAAGCAGAATTCAACTCATCAACCGGCACGAGGATAATAAAATATGGACACGCAGCTCCTACACATATATAGAAATAAGTAGGCGCAAACTATAGATGAAAAGGGGCAAGATATAAATCGAAATAATATATACCACTTAATTACCATAAATTCCAGCCCTAACGAATCTATATGTATATATATATACATTAAAGAAATCAAACAGGAAAACTCAGGAGTTAGATTGGTCTCCCTGGGTAACATGGCTTTATGAAAGAGAAATTGGGTGAACAAAAGATATATGAAATCTGCGATCATACAGGGAGTCAATTTTAGATGAATTGATTATTTTCACAGCATATCGACCCTTGACTCCTGTGCTATTAGAGCCATCGGAATAAATACTATTAAAACAAAATTATATGCGGTGGTTAGACCACATTCACCACTCTGACTTTACGTTCTGAAACAAAAAGACCGGAAAGGATACATGTCATAAATTTCAGTGGGGAAAACCCACGATTCGTAACCTTACTCTTCGTTAACCAGAATAGTATAATTCTATATAAATTGACAAATTACCATGCGCAGACGATGCGTAGCGGCGCTCTCAAATTGTGGAAAAAAAAGGGCGCAACCATGACTGCGTCATATTAACCAGAGATTTTTTCCAGAATGGATACACGCTGGGGAGTCGGTTAGCATGGGCCGAGGATAAGAGATCCATTCCTCATTTGTGAGACAAATAAAAATTCGAGGTATGTAGTTAGAACAAATAACAAACAGAAAGTAACTGAAATGTCAATGAAGTTGAACTGTTAGCGAAGTAGCAATTAGATGAGACGGCGTTAAGCACGCATTCAAAGTCCACTTCGCATTACTACTTTGCATTCATACTATCGTCTGGAAATGTTCAGCTCAGAAACCAAAAGAAATACAGCTACATAGCCTAACTACACTGGACCATTACGACTAGAACCCCAGAGTTGCAGCCAACTCTGCAAACCTAAAACACCAGTAAAATTTCCAGGACACGAGTTCCATAAGGAGGTAACAACGAGCTGAAACCAACAAAGATTAAACAAAGTTCATAAAAATTTAACCGGCAATAACTGAGCGGAGTTGAGATAGGCGAGGCATGTAACTCGCCCTCAACCTTTACGCTATCATGCAGACGAGATTTCGTTCGTCGCACGACCAAGGTGGGCCGAGAGTAGTTCAGGAACCGAGAGGCCGTGGACTATTACCTGTAACAAACCACCCCACCCGAATAAGGGTAAGCACAGTGACAAAACTCCAGAAAAGACAAATATATACAATACGAATAACAAAAGGATCTTTCTGTACTACCTCCATTGCAAGAGGTCAACAACAAGAATCTGGGTAATAGAGAGAGAATACTCGGCCCTCGAACCGCTGAAAATCAAACCACTCGCATCTGGCCTCTCTGCCAAGCGGGGTCGACTTGAAAAACAACACAGCCAGATGACGAGAAACGCAATGGAAACCAGAGTCGGGAAATAAAATCGCAGTAGGCAGTTGGGGTTTTAAAAGGGTGAACCCGTATCCCTAAATGCCGTGGCGGGTGAAGTGAATAAACAAGGTAAACGCCTGAAACCCTAAATACGATGGCCAGGGGTTTCACAAAATCCCGAGGGGGAGATTCACAAATCTTGGCGTGTAGATCCTTCGGTACCAGGCCAGCGTAATAGATGTCCTTAACCCTAACAATGTCAAGTTTAGAGCAGTAGATATTCGGCTCACGGGCTGCCATTCGTCCTCGACAAGATGCTCCATACCAGGGGATCTGCTAAACCGTATGGACAACCGGCGAGTTCAGTCAGTCGAGGTACCGGAGTGAAAACCCTAACTTGTACCTGAAGAACCTCGGCGTGTGAGGAAAAGCCACGTCTACTCCCTATCCTCCAAGATTGGTTGATGGGCAGTGTTGGGTACTAGCACCAGGTAGGGCGAAACTCTGACGGGGAAAGAGTTCAACCATACCCACACTCCAACTACCCGAAGAACGCCTGCGTACCTGCAATACCAATCAAGAAAATTGTTAATCATGGCGGATAAGGAATGTAGATACGCCTATTGGCGATTGAGCACAATATCGTAACTATGGTTGCGAAAAGGGTAAGTCGTGATTATACACAGTGAAAACGTATCAAACCACGCGTCATATGAGCTGTATAATTGATATGGAAAATTTGCATAACGTTCGGAATACCCTATGATGATTCAAATGATAATGCAATATAATTGATATGACTAATTTACCTAACGTTCGTATATCCTATGGTGATTCAAATGATAATGAAACGACTCTATGCGATAAGAAATAAAAAGAAATATATAATAATGATTATATATAAGAAATAAAAAGAAATACGTGGAAGTGGTATAAGCGCACTTGATAGTTGTTATGTGTAAAATAGTATAGGCTTATATATATATATATGTACAACTATATATGTGCATCGATAAATCTTAACATATATTTTGGAGTTAGCAAAGAGGCCTTTGAAACTTCTATGATATTGGATATATATACACCTATATCGAAATATATATATATAGGGTTTGTAAAGTGGCACTTTAAAAATTGATATATTACATTCCACTTTAATGAATTAAATAAGTGCAGGAGTGGGAACTTTGAGATTGAAAATTTATCCTATGGGTCAATTGGTAATTTACTAGAAGTGGAAAAGTTGCTAGTAGAGAATGAATACCGGTCAACATAAAAAAAAAAAAAAAAAATCAGGTTAGAAAGTGTGACAATTGGAGTGATATATATATCCATAAAGATATATGGAGTAGGTGGTTATAAATATAACATTGGTATATGAATATATATATATATATATGTGAGAATATATATATAGGTGAAATGTTTTAATTGTATGTCGGTAGTACATAGGTATATATATATGGGTGTGATAATATATATATATATATATATATGTTTGTAAGCCAAAGATATATATATTGTAGAATAGATATTGGAAAAAATATATATTGTAAAAATATATATAGATGTATAGATGGATGTGATACATATATATATGGTTTTGAATTTTCATAACCCATAGACTACAGGGCATGTTTGGTGATGATGACTATGAAAGTATAGCATTCTCAATGGAGTACTTAAGACTTAGATTTTAGTACTACAACTTTACTCTAACTTGCCTAAATTTAAGAAGGATGGTTATTATTGCCTGACTTAGATGAATATTTAAACTATTGGATGGACAAGACGAAACACTTAGAAGTGTTACCGAGAAAAAAAAAAAGAGATTTTTTTTTTTTTTTTGTGATTGACATAAGTGTATCTCAGTATATGTATGGATATATAGGGAAAGGTGTATAAGAGAAAAGGACAATTTATATTTAATAGAGGTATGTTAAATATAAGTTGTAAATTCTCAATTGTCCTTGTATTGGTTCAAATTAACACTTTATAAGTCCATCACAAAGGAAAAATGTAAGTTGGTACGAAGGTATAGTACATTAAATAAGAAAAAAGAATTTAAGGAGTATTAATTAAACTCTTTGGATTATATATAGTATATATATGCTTGGTAGATATATATATATGCGGTGGATTTTATATATATATGATGGAGTTTGTGTCATATATATATTGTGGATTATATATATATAGAATGGTTCTATATATGTATGAAAAAGAGTGGAGGGTTTAAGGATATGAAGTATAATGGTTCATATAACAAAGAGCATTATAAAGAAATTTTTTTTTTTATGTTTCACTTTATTGGAAGATATACACAATGTGGTGGAATTAAGGATAAATTAAAATGAAACAAATTGCACGTGGGACATAAGTTAAAATCTACAAGTAACATTATAAATACAGGCGATCTAGTTATATGTTATAATGTTAGCCTTGTTGAGTTGTATGAATATAATATCTTCATACATGTTAAGTTATTTCTCAAACTTTATACTAATTCACTGGGGATTATTAAAAGTGAATTCACCTTAAAAGCTGCAAGTACAAGGGAAGGACATATTTTATCATATGGCTGATTATTATTGCTCTAATTATGATTAAAGGAGTAATAAATACTATGGTGGTAGAATAAGTGGTCCCAGTAGAATGTGAAGAATTTTTTTTTTTGAAAATGTATAAATTGTGGTAATTCTGTAAAAAGGGGAAAATTGTGTCAAATTCTATTTTGACATTATCAAGTAGTAATACTTGTGAATGGGACGAATGATAGTAATTACATGCATTCACACTATAAAATGTTGTTGGTATAAATTTTATGTAATTTTCCTGAGTCTTAAATTCAAAGAAAGGGGGAAATAGTGTGAAATCATACAGCTACAAAAAAGAAAATGAGAAGGTACTGGAAGTACAACGATGAACTGAAAAAGGTAAGCATAATCATGCATATAGTACAATTGTTTATGAGTACTAATGAAAAATTGTCAAATTGGTTAGCCAAGTGTGTAACAGGAAATTGTACACTCTGGAAACAAGAAGGAAAAAGGTGAAGATAAATCACCTAGAAACTCCAGAAAAGCTGAATTGGACCAAGTTGAGGGAGGAAAAAACTTCACTAAAGAAACAAGAAAGGATAAGTAGTGTGCTAAAAGTGCACTAAACTATTATGAACCTGAACGGTTTGACTAATAACTGAAATTCTTAAGTTATTGAAATGCAGAATGTTGTTGTGGATGATCAATTGTATGTACCTGACATTTCTTACATTGGTATGAATTGTGAACAGGGAAAACAGAATAAAAGATTTTCTAGACAGACTTCTTGCAAAGAAGTAGAAAGAAAAGCAACTGCATAAAGCAGGAGAGTACTCTGCTGGAAACAAAGCAAAAACAAAGAAGAAATTTTTGTCAAAGTTGAAAAAGTCAACGTTAAAGTGTAACACCGAGGAAGGTGTTGGAAAGGGGGGAAACTAATGGCTTATAAATTTGCCTTACCCTTGCATAGTGAATTTCCTGATATGTTCCATGTTGAAAAAAAAAAAAAAAAAAAAAAAAATTTAATTTTTACATGATGCTTCTCACATGATTGATTTGAAATGTGGTCCAGGTGGAACCAGAAGAGGAATTTCCTTCCAGAGTCGCTTCAAAGATGAAAGCGAGAAGGAATTGAATTGCGAAAACGAACAATAGCTAGAGTAAAGGTGCAGTGGAGCACTTTACTGCTGAAAAGCTACATGGAACAGAGAAGCTAAGATGATGGAAAAGCATTCATAATTATGTTCAAAATAAACTAAGTAGATAGTTGGCAACACTGAGGACGGTGTTTATTTTCAGAGGGGGAATATGTAACACCCCCAAGTTTTATGCTTTTCAAATGAGACATTTGAACATAAATCCAAAGGGGAGTGGACCCCAATGGATAATTATTGTGTGGATGTGGTTAACTATTTAATTATGAAAAATAAATAAAATATGGTGTATGCACTATGACCAGATGAGAAAGTGAGATCACATGCCTAATCCATGAGGTGATGGAAAAGGAAAAGACTTTCCCAAAATCTTTCAAAAATCCTTGAAAGAAATTATTTCTAATTTAGATTTTTGAGGAAAAATCTAAATTTCCCCAATGAAGAGGAGTAGTTGGGAAGAGGTGAGAAAAAGCTGGAAAATCTGAGGAAAAGCTTAAAGCAGCTTTAAAGAGTCCTAGAATGGGAAGCCTAGGCTAAACAGGAATAAAGCATCCTGAAATTCTGGACGCAGAATTGGAAACAGGCTTGGGGGAAAGCACAGCTTAAATCAGCTGCTCCAGAACAGATTGAGGCTAGTCTGTTCTGGGAGGATCTCTGCTCGGGGGTGAATCCTGGGAGATAAAGAGGATTCTAAGGTTGGGAGGACTCGTCATGGTAGAGGTATGCATGCATATTGTTGGAGATTGTTGTAAGTCTGTATTAAATATATCCCTGCTTTATGAATTGTGCTGTTATAATTTCTTATGCAATTTATGAATTGTGATGTTATAGTTTCTTATGCAATTTATGAGTTATTATGTTATGGTTCATTATGAAGATTGTAGATTGATTATTGGTTCAGTAACTCATGTAATTGTAAACCAAAGCTATTGATAGCAGAGACAAATGGTTGGAATATAGGGATGAGTATCTTGTAAAATGGAGCTAGAGATGGTAGATCCTTTGAACAGCTAATCCCATGATTATGTACAGGGGTAGCTTGCTGCCTTTCCAAGGAACATTAACTTACTGTGTGTATAGACAGAAAATGTTAACAAACCAGTAACCATGAACAGCAAGTACCAAATAACTAAACCTATCATAACAATATAGGTGACACAGAATTCCCTGTAACAAATCACAGAAGATAGGACACAGCAACCCTGTGATAGTAGTATGGGGTTCAGTATGTCAGTTGGGTGTCAATGGAAGGAATTGTAAAACTAAGAATTTAAATTATTCTATTAACTGTAAGTGTAAATTTATGAAAGCAGAAGTTGAAGCCTAACTAAGTAAGAGGATCTAACCCTAGGGAGTCTAAACTATCCAGTTCAGTATCCTTCCCTATTTGATTGAAGCAAAGAGGATCTGTGTCCTAGGGAATAGTTGAATCTGCACCAGAGTGTCAACCAAGTTGAAAGTTGTAACAGTAAAATAAAAGGGAAATCCTACTTGCACAACCATTGTGTGATAAAAAGTTGTGTGAGGGAAGATTGGAAGCATATGTAAGAATACAATGACCAGAGCATCTAGTTACCTTCCATATAAACTGCGTGGAAAGTAGTTGGAGCCATGGAGGTTAACTGAGTATAGATAGAGGTATGCGAGGAGGCATACATCTATATCTCGATGCTACACTTTAAATTGTTGGAAATTTTATAAGGCTTGCAAACTGGGAAGTTTGAGTAAGGGCCTAGTGATCATCTAGATTTGGACACAACTCTGAACAGGAAACCTGAGAAATACAAAGTAATATATATAGATATATAAGTCTACTATATGAACTGAGAAAGGGGGAGGTCAAGTCCAAAAATTCTCATGGAAATTCTTGTATTCCATGGCTGTCTATAAGTACTGAAAAGAATCTAAACCCCAGATAACAGTCTGAATTTGTAAGTGATTCAGTATAAAAACTATAATTGTTATCGGCGCATAAAGTAGAGAATATTTGCGTTATGTTATGTGTAGCACTCATCACAGGTTCAATTGTCTTCCCCAATCGGGGTGATGTATCTAGACATATTAGGAAAATGAAAAAAAAAATGGGTTTGGGAGACGTGACACGCATAGAGCCGGAGTTCATCGTGCAATTCCCAATGGGAACGGCACACCCACAGAGTGCGGTGCATTGGGTTTGTGCTTGGCGCACGAAGCCCCCAAGGCCAAAATCATTTCCGCTCCATAAAAACTCAATTTGTTTGAGCTCATTTTTTTTCCAAGTAAGTTGACAAAGCCTGTTCAGTGATTTTAGTCATGAGTGGTGCGGTGTAGAGGCGAAGACATTAGAGTTTGGTTGATGAAAGAGTAAACCCTATACCCATATTAAAATCTGCTCGCTAGGGTTTGAAAAGAGGTGTTGAAATTTGATTATTGGTGCTTAAAACTCCCACCCCATTTTCATTTGTGCTCTCATTACTGTTATCATATTCTTGTCATAATCCCCTCTCCTATTCCCACTGTCCCAGATCCCTTATACCCTTTGTTCCCATGTTTTGAATCCTCAAACCCTATCACTTGACATCATTTCCCTCCCTTCATAACATTGATAAAATCCTAATTTCCAAAGCATTCAAGGGTTGTCTCTATTTAACCCATGTATATTTTGCCATTTCATTTACTCTTATTCCTAAAAACTACCCCCATCACTATCACTCATTCCCATATCACTTATAAAAGGTCCAAATCCCGAAGTTCCCCAAGCAGTGAGTGACTGTCCTTCCACTCCAAATTCACTTGACAGTTTATTGTATTCATTGTGATATTTCCTTGCAGCCCTTCATTACATATGTGGCACACATGGTATTGAAAAAAAAACTCTTGTTTTCACCTACATATCAGCATAAACACCTTGTTTCAGCACCATCTCGGTGAAAAATTCATCATATGAGCAGGGATATGAGCAAGACAGTGACTCAACCACTGAGCTAAATGTACAGAGTAGATCTCATAAAAGTGGCAGGCAAGTCAGAGAGGAGCCTGCTTCTTTCGCTCAATTGTAGGCCTGCTCGCTTGGAATGACATGCTTTCAACAAAAGTCATGTTTTCAGTATTGTGAGATGATATCTCAGATTCAACACCATCAGGAGTTGGTTCGCCTATTTTTTTTACATTTGCGTGATGGTCATGTAAACCTTGCTGGAGTGAATTTCACTTTGTCACCAGAGACCATTTCTGAGGTGACCGGGATACCAAACATTGGTGAAGAGTGGAATAAGAGACATCTGGATAGAGCATATTATGAACCTTACATCAGGCCTGGATATTTGAGGCAGCTGAGAAGAGTATTTCCATTCGGGTTTCTGAAAGAGTCTTATGTGCCATTAATGAAGCTCATCATCAGATATTTCAGTTGTGAGGGCCGGTTCTCACGTCTTTATGCATATCACATCAGACTTTTGATGCATTTTACGAGAGTGAGATTGATGAGTATTCCATATTTCATGTGTCGAAACATAGAGCAGATGACTACCCTGGTGTAGAAGAAGACTCCAGAGCAGTAGCATAACAGCATGTATCATTACGCGCTCATCAAAATCATTGTAGTACATCAGCTTGGATTGCAGGGCATCGCATGGGATGAGTTCATTTCCCGTGACTTTTTTGCAGCCCCCCAGCCTCCTCCCGAGATTGTTCGTGATGAGGGAGAGCCTTCACATCAGTTTGAGGTTCTTGAGACTGAGCCTATCAGTGCTCCAGTGTGTGTGACATATCAGAGAGGCCACAGAGCCGTATTTGCAGCAGCATGATGAGTACTATCTCCACCAGGGGTGGGAGGGGTCTCATTACCTTCATCAGCAGCGTGAGTACTATCTCCATTTGGCATGGAAGGGGTCTCACCTTCGACATCAGCATAGGTACAGGACCGAGGCAAGAGGCCTATGCACGATGAGAGCCCTTCAAGAGGCAAAGATACTGATTTTATATTGATCGATGTTGATTCGAGCTCTTCGAGCTCAAAGCTGAAAGAAATCATCCAGGAGCAGAAAGCTGAAATTGAAACACTGCCCGATAAATTGCAGAGATCTCAGTGGGTTATAAATTACTTGGAGCAGCAGAATAAACAACTGGAGGATCAACACACATTCATGGAGCTGCAGAGAATCCGCGAAGACCGGGAATTAGCCCGGAAGAGACCAGGTGACATGACACCATTTGAGCGAGAGACTTGCCTTATGAGAGTCAAAATTCATCTGGAGAAGCTCTTGGTGAAGGCCAATAGAGACAAAGACATGCTCAGACATATGAAGAACCACTATTGGGCCCGCACACACATTTGTAGAGCCAGGATGAAGATCCTGAAGACGAGGTTGAGAAGAGCACTGAACGTCACAAAAGGCCTGATCCACTATGAATCTTGGCCGAAGCCTCCTTGGCTGAGCATGAGACATGATGGGAGACCTTCACTCCGAATTTCAGCAAATTTGGAGTAAATTTTGTCATTTTTGAAATTGTGGTTGCAAAACAGGTTTTTCTGCCCAATGCGTCGCGCCACCCAACGCGCGCTTATGATTGGGACATCTTCTGGAGGAAAAATTGATATTTTTGGGTTTTTTATGGTAAATTATGCATGCTCAAGAATGGCTAAGAGATTTCATGAAGTTCTGGGTGGTCTTAAAGTTCAAAAACACTCCAAAAATGGACTTTCTGCCACTTTTTGCACCAGCAGGAACCAGTCTTCGGAGATTGAAGAACTCATTACTTTGGTATTTGGTATGCAAATGTATTGGTTTCCATGTGGATTCTATTGCTATCGTATACATGGTATTTTTGTTTTTATTATGTTGGTTATAAGAGTGTGTTTTATCAATGATGATGCATGTATCTATCTATGTTTTTACTTGTAAATGAATGCACAATGTATCTATGGTTAAATATATTGTATTGCGGCTAATGATGTAAGGGAGAAATTCCTTTTAGTGATTCCTATTTACACCTATAGATGCAATTTTTGTGACATGTTTGATGAAATTCCTGTCATGTCTAGGAGCTGTCTCGATGAGTTCCTGATGATGTTATTATTTTTGTACCTTCTTTTTTAATGTTATCTATCATCTCGTAATGTTTCATAAAGTTCTAGGAAGTGTCTTGGGCTCTATGGTTGAAAAGGTGGCACAAATCATGTATTTTCACACACATAACTGACCAATTGGGGCCCTCACTACATGCTTGTTGTGTTGTTCCTACGACTATAGGCTCCCAACTATTATTGTGCCTTGGCATACCTATAGTTATGGCCCAAAAGGGCTGAAAATTAAGTCGCCCTCAGGGGTTGGGGGTCTAGGAAGTTGGATTAGCTCTTAGGGATGTTGTTGATCTTTTGTAAGGTGTCTTTGTCTTCTTTCCCTTGGTTCCACTACCCTAAGGTTAGATATGAGGTTGAATATCATATTAGTAGCCTCTCCTCACATGTTTACCCCGGTTGGTTGGTTACTTGGGTAGATGTGGGATGAGTGTGTTAAAAATGGTATTAGAGGATGGTTCAACTCTCACAATGGATGGGTAGTGTTTTGATCATGCATTATGTTGATTTCTTGTGTGTTTTTCATACCTATGGTGTATTTGTTTATTGTACCCATGTTTTGTTGGCCATGGTGGTAGTGGTGTCACCATGGAAGTGTTTATGGTGTTGTTTTCAACATGTGGTAATGTGTGTATGATTGATTCTCTATTTTTCGTGTTTGTGTATTGTACATGCACATTAGCTTACATATTATTACATTTTTTATATGCATTTCTTGTTTATGCTAAGTCACATATTGGTCATGCCTGTGTAGTGTCCTTGTATGCTTTCTTGTGTGATGATTATATGTTGAACATGAATTGGTCATTCACGATTGGTTACATTTCTCTTATGCTTGTGATGGTGTGTGGTAAAGTTGCATTGGTATGGTTATACATTAGGTCATGTTTTGTAATTTGTATGGTTATGCATCCATGATTCGAATCCAACTAGAGCGAGGTTTATGCGCTATTATACATTGTGTTACAAGTTTATAGGAGGTTATGATTATGTATATACATTTATTTGGTTAATTGGTCGATCTTGCAAGATGTTTCGTCCCAAAATTACACTAAGGTTCATTAGTTTATTTATCAATTGGTTTAGGTGAGATATTTCACATTGCATGGTGTTGGAAATTCATCTGATTTGGAAGATACACTGAGAATTTTATAGGAATAAATAAGAAGTTGTAAAGAAGATAATGATAGACTTATACAAGCACATGAAAATAAAGTAGATGTTAATGCGGCCATCATTCAAATTTTGTCAGATTTGCAGAAATACGGGCCACTTAGGATCAACTATGGGTAGGAGAATGGGACCAATGGAGCATATGGAAATAGGTCTCCTGGTGGTTACAGGTCGGATAAGGATGACATGGTTAAATATGGCATACTGTTGGACACTCTGTATAGGAGAGGTGATAGGCACAAGTGTCATTATAGTTCTGGTTCATATAGGTATCATGATCATCATTGGTATCATCATTATAGGAGGAGTGACATGGGTTATTTTCTGGATGATTTTAAAAAGGAAAAACCTCCTACATTTGATGGAGAGATGGAGAAACCACATTATGAATATGCATGGTTTCTTGCGTGAAGAATTTTTTCATATTGCATGATTACCTAGAAAATATGAAAGCTGAGATAACTACATTTAGTCTAAGAGGTAGAGCAGAAATTTGATGGGAATATGTGAAGAACGTTAAAAATATTTACGGGGAGGAGTTTAATTGGAGTGAGTTTGAAAGGATATTCCAGAAGAAGTATATATCATAAAGATACTATGATGATAGGGAAAATCAGTTTTATGAGTTGAATATGGGTTCCATGACAGATGAGGAGTATACTAGCAAGTTCTTGGAGTTACTAAGATATGTGCTTTACCTTAAGGAGGAGAAGGGAAAGATTCAAATATTTATTATTGGGCTACTGATTGTATTCAAATACATGATTGAGTTTGATGAGCCTATATCATTAGAGGAGGCAATTCGAAAACTAAAGCATTGTTATGAACAATCAAAGCGAGGATCAGAGAATAAGCCGAATTGGAAAGGTAATGGAAGGAGAAAAGGAAAATGGAAAAAGAAGCGAGTAAGGCCTCAAGACATTGGTAAGAAGGATAATGTTGCCCCGCTCAAGAAGTTCAATACATCTGGTAGAAGATAGGAATTTCGATCTGAGGTGAAGAATAAGGATGAAGGTTGGAAACCTATACAGTGTTGGAATTGTGGAAAATATTATCATAAGAGGGACTGTCCACAATATCAAGGTGGTAAGCCACATATATACAATGCACAAGAGGAACAAACAATGGGAGATGTTGGTCATATCATTCCTAGGATTTATGTAGCTATGGACAAAATGCAGGTAGATAATCAAGCTTTTATCATTCAGATGGACAGTAATATTTGTGATCAACTTGTTTCTATTTTGATTGGATTTGGATCTAACTATAGTTATATTAATCCTGAATTGGTGGATAAGTGTAGTTTGAGTAAGGAAATGCATGCAGAATCTTGGTTAGTGTAGTTTTCCATAGGTACGAAGAAAAGAGTCCACCATTGGGTAAGAGCTTATGCATTTGGGTTAAATGGTATGCCTACAACAACGCACTTGAACATATTTCCATTGGGTTACTTAGTATGCTATTGGGTATGTTGAGATTCAAAAAGAAAACTTTTGGTACCCGTGATCCTAGTGAAAATTAAGAGCCTACACAAGGGTGGGTCCCACATGCTATTTTTAGTTGCATGTATATTTTTATTGTCCCTTAATATAGATGGACATTAAACTATAATATATTCTCAATGTGGACTTGAAAATAGTTAACTGAGGTGGAAAATCAGTTATCTAAGTGAATTTCGAGTTAAGAGGCTGGTTGGTGGGACATGCAGAGTGACTCTAATGTAACTGAGTGATTCTAGTTGTAACAGAATTGGAAGTGAAATGGTGCATGAGTTGGTGCAAGTTGTAAATAGTTTAACTCAGTTAAGTGAGTTAAAATCAGTTGTTCTAGTTGTAACTAAAGATACACTAGTGAGAGATCAAGTGAATTAAATATTAATTAATTGACATGTAGTGATCTCACATGCAACTGAAGATTTACTATTATTAATTGCATGCATGCCAAATCCAATGGAGACCCAGTTGAGTTCTAGGTGAAAGGGAAGATAACTATCAGTTGTGACATTATCTTCTTGCACACATGCAAGCACACACACACATTAAATGATCCCATGATACTTTCATAGTCAAGGCAAGCATGATTGCATCTTTTGAGGGATTGATTTCAGTAGGGATTGCGCAGTGAAGGCAGGCTATGTGGAGATAGTAAATTGGCTAAGGGATTTGCCAATTTTTGTATAACAGTGTGAGACAATTAGCTGATGTACTGAGAGCTATTATAAGAAGATTTTTTTATGTAATTGTTTCATGATACATGATATAATATACAATATAATATAGTGGTTTTTTTAGCTGTAAGCTTTCCCCGAGAAATTATCTGTGTTGTGTGTGATTGATCTTTCTTCATGCTTATGTAATTGGTGATTGTGATTTTAATTCCACAAAGATTTGTAGAAGTGATTCAGTATTTAAATTTAGCACATTATTAGATTGGATGAATCCTATATATACTTGCATATTGTATAATTTCTACATGGTATCGAAGCACATTAAATTGCGGAAGTGAATCAAGAGCTGAGTTTGTGACTGGATAGAATTCGAATTTGTAGAAAGACTTTCTTGGTGCAACAACTGATTCGAGATCGAAATTGTTTTCAATGTCTTGAGGTTAGAGTATGCACTTGAGGGAAGATAAAACTACAATTCTTGGAAGGATATGATAGAGGCAGTACTCAAAGACAATAGCTTGAAGGAATTCATTGAAAAAGGTGTTCCTAAGCCAAATGTTGCAGATGTTGCCAATATTGATGCATGGCAAAAGAAAGTGGCAAATACGAGGAGGATCCTGTTGGAGGGAGTGCGAGACCACATTGTCTCAAGCCTCCATGGGAAAGCCACACCATATACTATATGAAAGGATTTTAAAAATATATTCCAAAGCAGCAGTGACCATATAAAATTGGCGCTCAAGGATAAACTTAGGAAGATCAAGATGGAAAAGGGTGACACCATTCCAAAGTATCTCACAAATTTTTTCCAGTGTCCAGATGAACTGGGGAGTGTGGGGAAAACATTCATTGATGATGATTTGGTGAGTTTTCTCTCCTCAGACTTCCTAAGAGTTGGCACAGTTATGAAGACACTGTCAGCGGATGGGAAAAATTGCCGGATTGGTAATGACTGTGGTTGGATCTGGTGCAGGAAGAGTTTAGATGGAACACCAAAGATGGCTCTTCATCAAAGCATGATGATGAAGAGTATTTTACTTTGGCTGCCAAGGCGAAGAAGGGGAAGAGGAATAAATTCCATTCTAAATCCGAGTCTAAAGGCATGAAGCAAGAAATATCTAAGGTGAAGTGTTTTCATCATCACGAACATAGGCATTTTGCTACTAACTATCCAAAAAAGAAGAAGAAAAAGAAGCTTGCTAGAACTGTAGCTGGTGAGGCCCTTGCCTCAAAATATGAGCTTGACTTCTCCTTGATTTCATGCATGGTGCCAAGTGCATTGGGATCGGTGTGGTATTTGGATAGTGGCGCTTCCTTTCACATGACGGGAGACAAGGAAATTTTCAAGGACTTGGAGGAGAAAGATGTCTAGATTCATATTAAGATGGGAAGTGATGGACGGTACAGTGCTATCGGGATTGGTACCATTACCTTTCAGAGGGAGTCAGGTAAACCATTTCAATTAAAATATGTGATGCATGTACCAGGTCTGAAGAAAAATTTCATCTCAGTCGTAATGTTGGAGGACAGAGGCTATGACGTTGTTTTTAGTAATGGAAAATATTTCCCACGACATAAAACAAAGGGTGAAGCCAAGAGGATAGGGATTCGAGTTAAGAATCTCTACAAGATGGAGGTATATGGCTGTGCTACCATGGTGGGTGTTACACAACATTTTTTCACCGTCCGTGCAATCCCTCGCCCCACATATTAGAGGGTCTTTTTCGTGACCTATGAGCAATGACAAACCCTGCAAATACATTCTTTGCATCCTTTTGCATGAGGACATGATTCTTCCTGTTGAAAATTTCCTCAAAAAGCACCCAAAAACATATGTTTTGGCATTGGCACGGGTAGCCAGTTCATCCCTCGCGCCAATGGTGAAAATTTTCACTAGAGGTCGCACCAGCTGGTGCTCTGTCCCTGTGTTGAGCCCATGATAGAATTTTTTGGAATGTTTTTTAACAAATTGGAGGTGGAAGTTTCCTTTAACCACCTCAAGAATGACTCATTGCAAGTGGTTAAATTCGATAAACCAAAGATCTCTTCCTTTAGGAAATGGTTGATGGAACATTCTAAGAGGATAGGACTCCCCCCATGATTATAGGGATCCTAACCTCTCCTTCTCCCTCTATATAAACATAGCTTCTCATTTTACAAAAGATAGCTGAATATATAGCCAAGAAGCTAAACTTGGAGTGGAGATATTATAGCTGAGTAATCACTATAGAGAAGGTCGAACCAAGGAGGATCCTCTAGAGAGAGTCCCATCTGAATTCCCGACGAGCTTTGTGGGACATGCTCCGCTGGAACCCTGCTGGAGGAGATCGCAATGTCGAAGCCTAGTTTTACTCTTTTTTAATTCAATATACTCGACTATGATATTGATTCCATCTTTATGTTATGTTTATTTAATGCATGTGATTTAGTCCTCTTCAACTGACTGATAGTTAGGAATGTGAAATAGTATGTTGTGGATCATCTTCATTTCTTGTGTATGTGTAGGTATTCGGGCGTGAGAACAAGCAGATTGTGATTTGTTGAATCAGGAAGGGGAGGCAACCATTCTTCTGGATGACACAACAACGTAGGACCTACGGTAGGTGATCTATCAATTCTTTTTCCATTCTTAACTACGAATTGATGTGATAGCGTGTCTCGTTTGTGGCTAGACCCACTCTAGGTCTAGTGGGATCGCCTCTATCTATAGAGGGGATTTACCTCACAAAAAAATTGGCGACTTCACTGGGGAATAGTGCAAGTTTTTCTTTCGTCTATTAGATCTTCTTCTTGGTCTTTGCTCGCTTAGATTGCATTTTCTGGATTCTTTTGTTGAGTTTTAGGCCCCTATTCAGCCCAGAGGATTAGTTTTGACCTCTGTTTTTCCAAATTTTCATCTTTTCAAGGTTGGCTTGCTTGGCATAGTTTCCAGCCCGACAGCCGCACTCACTAGCGCGAGTTGCCAGTTTACCACCCGCGCCATCCCCTGTCTAGTGCGGATTATAGCCAGACAATCACGCCAATTCCTGTAGGTTCTAGGGTTTCCCTTGTTTTGGAGTTTTTGGTCCATCCTGGTGTCTTTGGGTGTTTTATTGACTTTATTTGAATGCTTTGGGTTTGTTTGTGACTGTGATCAACCTTCTTCCTCTGGTTGTTTTTCCATTTCTTTCAGCATCATGGCTTTAGTGCTTTCTAGTGCTTTGAGATGCTGAGCCTCCTGTAGGAGTTTGGGTCTCTTGTTTCACAGTCACCTTCATTATTTGCTTGATTGCATTCAGCTCCCTAGATTCATTTTGAGTGGTTGTTTTTGGTGAAATGAGTCTTGAGTGAGTCTTGTCTCTTTCATTCAGTTTTGATTCATGTCACTCCAAGCATAGCTCACATTGCTTGTATGGGTCCATCTTGACATATTTCTTCAATTTGAGATATTGTGACATTGGTTTGAGTCTTTGTTTTGTTGGCTTGTGAGTTGTTTGGATTGTTTCACTCTGACTCTTGCATTAGCATTCTCGAACTAGTGTGAAGATTCATTTTTCATGTTATTTAGTGCAATGTTTTCTCTATTACATTGAAAAAATCAAAAATATATTTTGTGCTTTCATTTTTCGTTTGCATCATAAGAATTGGAAAATCTTTTTCATAACTAGCATTTGTCATTCTAGGAAATATTTTTCGTTCTCATTAGTTTGCATCAAGTTCTGTAGTGAATATTTATGTGAGTTCTCATTATTTGCTATCACTTGAAATTCCTAACCTTCTCGTAGATAGCTCTTCATTGAAAGAAATGGTATTCTATGGCATGTAGCTTGCATTCAGGAATTTGTGAGATCCAACATTTGGTAGGACCTTGGAATTGAAACATAAATACAAGATCAACTTAAAATTTATTCAATCAACCTAAGGCAACATTGAAACTTAATGAAACATTTAGTGTTCTAAGTTAGAGACCTGTTCCAGCATCTTAAAACCTAGCAGTTGTCCCTCACCATTTGGCTTCAGACAGTGCTAGTACCGACTTGTGCTTCCCGTACCGTCGAGAATATAAAGGGAGTCCCCTATAGGTTGCAATCCTTTTATCCGTAGGAAACCGAGTCTGTCGCCTTGTAACCATGATACACCAAAAAAAACATTCAAGGAGACTACCTACATGTATGTCAAGTCCTTGGTTGATTCTTATTTCATTTTATAACCAAGGTGTATATGGCAGTTCATGGGAACCTGGTACACCCTTTTACCTAGACTACCTGAGTAGTCATTTTCGATCTTTACTGACTCCATAAATTTGAAAATATCATTAACCACTTGTCCTTTCACACTCGCTTAAAAATGAAAGAGACTAGAGTAATCTTTGACTGTTTCTTGAATCTTAAAACATGAAACAACAAACTTTTGGTTTCAATGTGGTAAAATAAACTCCTACGATTGCACACCCATTAAAGATTGCTTACTTGGCCTGTATTTGTTTGTTTTGGTTTTGATCCAAGAGTACTATTTTTCGATATTTTCCCCTTTTCTCATGTGCTACAGTCACGGTGGCGGAACCATCAATTTTGTCTACTGGCAATCCTTTCTCAGACAATTCATCTGAAACTTTACAGATCTCTGGGTCTGCTGAGCTTGAATAGCCCGTAATCCCGTCAGAGTATCCCTTTGGAGAACCAATTGAGTTCCATTGGCCTCTTTCAAATTATTGGTTTGGATTTGGAGTTGGGGAACATTTTCCCCCTCTTACATCGGGATCTCCATTTTTGGCTGCTATCATACCTCCTAGCCCCCGTACTCTTTTGCAAGATCTTATGGTGGATTTAGACATGGATTCGTCTAGTCCTAATGGTAGTGAGGGTATTCCAGTTTCTGATCAACAATATCAACTCTTCCTAGAAGACATCCAAACAAAACCTGCTCAATCTTCACCATCAGTGTCGCTTCTAGCCAGATATAGGTCTTTTGGTCAGATTATGGCTGGTATTGCCTCCATGGAAACATCAACCCCATCAAGGGGGCTGGTTCCTCCATCCTTAGGTATGTCACCGACGAGAGCTGTCTCGTCTTCGACACCTTTTGTCACATTTTTTCCCACTAGGCCCACTATCAATGTGGATGCTTTGGCACCGGTTGTCACTACACAGTCATCCGGAGTTTCAAATTCGGTAGAAACCTCAATTTCCATGGAAATCCTTGACGGCATTTTGTTTGAGGAGTATCGGCTGGCTGTTCAGCAACAGAAATCCCAAACTTATCAATCCCCTGAAGATCCTTATAGGTCTTATTTTTCTCATTATGGAGTGGATAGTACCATGATTTATTCACTTCTGTTTCAGTATGATGAGGAAGGAAACCCCATCTACTTGCTTTCTCCTGAGGCTTATCAGTTCCTCCCTGGTTTGATACCTACCTTGCCTATGCAGCCCTCTAAACAACAAGGGCAACCGTTTCAGGGACAACCTTCGATTCAGCAGGGGTATGTTTATGACCCACAAGGACAACCCTTTCAGGGAAAACCTTTGGTGCAGCAAGGGTATGCGTATGAACCACAAGAGAAACCCTTACAGGGACAACCTTTGGTCCAATAAGGATTGTTTTACAGCCTGCAAGGGTAGCCTTACAATCCTCAAGGTCAACCCTTACAAGCCTAGCCTATGATCCAACCAAGGCAACCTCAAGGACCAGCTGAGCCACCGATATATCAACCCAGACCTTCATATGGTCCTAGGGGGCAGATTAATCCATCTCAAACTTTGGTGTAACCTCAATAGCCTCATCTTCTGATTAGTCCAAATTTTGCACAGCCAGGGCCATCTTATGCTCCTGCTCGGCAGATTCATCCATCTCAAACTTTGGTGTAACCTTAATAGCCTCATCTTCCGATTAGTCCAAATGTTGCATAGCCAGGGCCATCTTATGGTCCTGCTCCAGGTCAACCTGTTTATCAGGCACAACCTAACCCTCAGTAGCCATGAGGCCAACCCGCCCAACTAGGACAACCTAGTGGCCCTCATTAGTTAGGTCAACCTGCTCAGCTGCGCCAACCTGCACATCCTATTCACCCTTCTCAGCCACAGCTCTAATCTATGCCTCAGCCAAATCAACCGTTGTGCCCGACGTATCCACGTCAGCAGGGCCCCACTTATCAATAGCTTGTTCGACCCCAAGGCGGTTATTTTCCTCAAGGTCAATATCAACTAGTTTACAACCCATCTCAAGGTCCTACTTATCATCCTTAATCGCCAGGCTATACTTATACTCTGCAACAGAAACCTTATACTGCTCAATCAGGACCCCCATATACTCAGAATTAGTATCCCAATTTTCAACCCCCGTATCCTGGTCCTCAGCCACCATATAAACTGAATTACCTAGCTTATACCCCTTATGGTCATAATCCTCCAGGAAAGAACCAATGGGGGTAGAGTTATACTCAACCAGGATGGAGTATGGGTACAGGTCCTTATTGAGGACCTACTATGCCACTTAATCCTCAATACCTTTCCTCGCTACATTCGAGTTACTAGATGTGTCCAAATTGACAAATGATCCCATTCTTCATAATCCATATTGGCCCCCGGTCTCGACGAAGGTTCCTGTTGATTATCCCAAGTTTGAGTGCAAGTCTGGAGAAGACCCTCAAGGTCACATCATGACATACCATTTATGGTGTTCTTCCAATTCTTGGGTGGAAGACTCTGTTCAGCTTCGTCTCTTCCAGCGCACTCTTACCGGAGCTGCTGCTACGTGATATATCGAACTGACTCGTGGCATCTTTCAAGATTTCAATACTCTTGCTATGACATTCTTGAATCATTTCCAGTTGCCGGTTCGTTATGAAGCTGGGATGCATCTCCTCACATCCTTGAAACAGGACTGAGCTACCCATATCTCGGACCAAATTCATGAATAGAGATGGCGTCGTTGTTTGATCAAGTTTGAAATTCCTGATCAAATTATTACTCATTAGTTCACTACCACTTTTGTCAATCAGATTGCAAAAGACATCACCATGGGGGCATGTGTAACCGAGGAACAAGCCATCTCTCATGCACAATACCTTGATTTAGTGTACTCTCAATCAGGCATTCTGTACAACATCTTGACTGAGGCTCCACATCCTAGGACCTCTAAAGCGTCGGCTACCCCATCGGTCGATGGTTTTATTGGTTTCATGTCTTAGAATTCACATAAGTCTTCGAATGGGAAGCAGAAATCAAATTATTCCAATAATTCTGCTCCTCAGGCTACCCTAGATTCTGGTAAAACCGTGGAGGTCAACGTCGTTTTTGCCAATCCCACGGAAAAGACTTCCAAAGGGAAAAATAAGGGAAAAGGCAAGGCTAAATCTGATGCCACAAAACCAGAATTGTCTAAACCTCGTGCTGATGATGCTTCACAGTGAAAGCTGAAGTATCCCTGTCTGATTTGTGATGAGGACCACTACACTAAGGATTGTCCTAGAAGATCCGAGGTTATTCAACTACTCAAAGGCGCTAAGGGAACTTCGGCGGTCCTTATGGAACCTTTCCCATCTCAGCAGACCTAGATGGTCTAGCAATCTCCCCCATATGAGTCGTTTGGCTCTCAAGCTTTCATGATAAATGGTTCTGCACCCATTTCCATCAATACTCGGTCAAAGGATTATGTCGGATCACGCCAGGTAGATGGGTAAGAGGTCATTGAAGGTCCTCCTCCCCCACCTGCCTCTGGTCCTCTTGAAATTGAAAGGCCCAGTGCTGAACCCGCTATATGGCCACCTTCTAAAGGGGTTCTCCAGAAATCTTCTTATAATCCTAACACCTATGTCGCTCAGCATTACAGTATTGTTGAGGATTTGGTACAGGCGTTTTCCACAATTTCCATGTTATAAGTGCTCCAGATTTGTCCATCTAAATGCAAAGCATTATTATCTGCGATCGGCGGGATTGACACTCCTGATTATATCCTTCTCTCCTTTGATTTATAAAATTTCGTCCCCCGACTTCCGCACCAGATTGTGCTTGTTATACAAGTCGGTATCAATGGTCTCAACATCCACAGAGTCGTAGTGGACGAAGGTGCATCTACTTGCATCATGTCATCTGCTTGCTGAAAGGCTATTGGCTCTCTAACCCTCAATTCTTCTCCCAATGCCCTTGAGGCATTCGATGGAAGGGAATCAAAACCCTTAGATGTTCTTGCTAGTTTTCCGATTACATTGCAAGCAAAGACAGTCAAAGTTGAAGTAGAAGTATTTGATGCCAAACTCAGCTACAATCTTCTACTCGGTCGCAGTTGGACTCACACTATGTTGTGTGTTCCGTCGATACTCTTTCGACTTCTAAAGTTTCCACATGAGGAAAAAATAATTACTGTTGACCAGTTTTCATTCTTTACCTTGTCTTCTGAGAACAATGTGACATACGTGGATCAAATTCCTAGTCCCCCTAATAGTATATGGCCGAGTCTCTTCAAGGATCCCTCTCTCATAGGTATTTTTCCCTTTCCGCCACCGAATATCGTTCAAGTCAATATGGTCTCTCGGTCATATGACCATTGGATCATCCCTTCACCTGACCAGGTTGATTCGTTTGGAGATTCGATGCCTCTTAGTCCCATCGAGATCAATTATTGTGAGCTTACATATGCATCTGATTCTCCCCCTCCTGAAGCTGCTCCTTTGAGCATGTCTATCGGCGTGTATTCTCAATCCCCATAGCTCAGCAATGTGGATTCGCCTGATCCTTTGAAAGAACTGTTTCCATCCGATGAGGCCAGCATGGAAGCCATGTGTCTCTAGGATCTACCGTGAAGTGATGGGCATCATCATTTTTCATTCATGCCTTGCCTCAGGGCCATGTCTAACTGTCTTGAGCGCTTCGCATCTCAGTTTCCCTCTCCACTGCTTCAGAAACCCATTTCAACTCATGAAGTCTTTGAAGAGAGAAACCTAGGTAAAATTACTCAATCGATGCCTATCACCATTGCCGTCAAACCGGGGATCGTCGAGAACATCCATGTGGGAGTCACTTGCTCTTCTAAGGAAGTCCAAGTGTACACTAGTCTCTTTCGTGAATTCCGCGATGTTTTTGCTTGGCCTTACAAATAAATTCCTGGAATCAACCCCAGTATTGTGGTGCATGAGATTCCCACCTACCTAGGTGTGAAGCCTGTTCGCTAGTGTCTTCATCCCGTGCATCCTCGAAAAGCCGCCATTATCAAAGCTGAAGTTGAGAAAATTATTAAAGCGGGTTTCATTTATCTAATTCCCCTAACTGAATGGGTTTCTAATATTGTTCATGTAGATAACAAGTAGGGTGCCATTCTTGTTTGTGTTGATTATCGTGATATCAATCGGCACTGTCCTAAGGATAATTATCCCACCCCGTTTATCGATTAGATAATTGACGATTGTGCAGGAAGTGAAATTTTCTCTCTTATGGATGGTTTTTCTGGGTATAACCAGATTAACATTCCCTTGACGGATCAACACAAGACCTCTTTTATTTGTCCATGGGGAACGTTCGCATATAGGAAACTCTCGTTCAGCTTAAAGAATGCTGGGGCTACATTCCAGCGTGTGATGCCCTATGCTTTTCATGATATTCAACATATTGTCCAACCATATCTGGATGACCTTCCGGCTCATTCAACTGCACAGAAACACCACCCAAAACATCGTCATCAAATCTTTCTTCATTGTAGACTCTACCATATTAGGCTCAACACGCATAAATGCGTCTTCTGCGTCGACTCTGGTAGACTCTTAGGTTTTATCGTATCTAAATATGGAATTTGCCTTGAACCTCTTAAGGTTGAGGCTATAGTCAATCTCCCCTCTCCATCCTCATTACAACAGCTCCAGAGTCTCCAAGGGAAGGCCAATTTCCTTCATCGTTTCATTCCAGACTATGCTGAAGTAGCTAAAGGATTTACATGACTTTTAAAGCAGGACCTCCCTTTCTGTTGGGATGAGATTTCTTAGCAGTATTTTGATAAACTTAAGATATTTCTTGTCAATGCTCTTCTATTGCATCCTCTAAATTACCATTCTGATTTCACCCTCTACCTAGATGCTACCTTCGGCATGATCGCCATGGTATTGGTTCAAGATTATGATGACGGTAATGAACATGTCATTTATTACTTGTCTCAGAACCTTCTCGACAATGAAACGCGTTACACACATGTCAAGAAGTTAGTGTTGGCTGCGGTCCAGGCCATCCAACGTTTCCATCATTACATTCTTTTACACACGGTGACCATGATTTCTAATTGTAACCCCATGAATTATATTCTGTCACGACAGTTGCTGGGGGGCAAGTACTCAAAGTGGATTTTTATCCTCCAAGAGTTCGATTTGGAATTCACTATTGCCAAATTTAGGAAA
Source organism: Pinus albicaulis (assembly GCA_034641835.2). Lineage (NCBI taxonomy): Eukaryota > Viridiplantae > Streptophyta > Pinopsida > Pinales > Pinaceae > Pinus > Pinus albicaulis. Next base: position 18,969 of record JAXQQM020061918.1, on the reverse strand, counting down.
TCATTTATTTTCAAGGATTTGATTTGTTCTCTCCCCGCCGACTCTTCTCCTTCCTCATCTGAAGATTATATTCCGAATGAAACTCTCTTCTTGATCAACACCCTCGATCCATGGTCCAAATGTCTACTTTCAAGTTTGAGATAATGAAAGATTCCCGACACGGCGTTTGACATCAATCACAACCTTATCGTATTGTTGGAGATACCCTTTATCGTGTCAGAGTCGATTATGTACTCCTCCGATGTCTAACCCTCGAGGAAGCATAGAAGGTTTTAAATGATTGCCACATTGGCGCTTGTAGTGGTCACATGTCTTGTTATGCCATTGCACAGAAGATCCTTCGTGCTGGCTATTTTTGGCCATTTATTTTTAAAGATTTCATTGTTGTTATAGTACGTAAATTCCATGTGTGCCAGATTTATCAATGCAAGATGCGTGTGCCACCTGTTCCACTACACCCTATCATTACTGTTGGCCCTTTTGCTAAATGGGGCATAGATTTTATGACGTGTAACAATCGTTTGGTTGGGGGGAATGCCTATATTATCGTTGCCATCGATTATTTTATGAAATGAGCCGAAGCAATGCCTAAAATAGTTGCGGATGGTAAGACAGCGGTACAGTTCATATTCAATCACATTATTGCTCAGTTTGGTGTCCCTCAAGAAATTGTCGCCGACCATGGTTCTCATTTTTGAGATTATATGATGGCAGAGCTGAAATTTAAGTTGGGTCTGCACCACAACAGCTCAACGCCTTACTATCCTCAAGCTAATGGCCAATTTGAAGCTGTGAACAAGGTCCTTGTTACAATGCTTCAACGAACAATTGAGATCCACAAATCAAACTGACATCTTATGTTGTTCTCAGCTCTCTAGGCTTACCAAACCTCGATTAAGAATGCAACCAAATTTACCCCATTCCAGTTTGTATACGGTCTGGAAGCTACATTTCCGATTGAATGTGAAATCCCTTCATTGAAATTAGCTGTGGAATTACTGCCTGATACTTTGCTTGAAGAAGAACGTCTCCTCTACTTAGAGAGATTGGATGGAACTCATCGCTTAGTTGCCTTGGTCATCAAAGCACAGAAAAAGTGAGTCAAAGCCCATTCTGACAAATTAGTTTCTCCTTGTTCTTTCATCGAAGGCGATCTCGTTCTTCTATACGACCAAGCTCACGATAAGCTGGGGGCAGGCAAGTTCCAAACCATGTGGCATGGGTGCTACATTGTCAAACGTGTGTTACAGAATGGGGCTTATGAGCTTATTGACTATGAAGGTTGTCCTTTATTCTTGCCTAGAAATGGGTTGTATCTAAAAAAATATTATGCTTGAATCATTCACGCGTGATATGTGTACATAGATGATTGTTTTCATTTTGTGTGCATGCTTAGGTTTGATGTGCTTTGTGAGCTTTTTCTGCTTATTGGGTCTTGTTTTCTATGCAGATGTCTATTTCTCCTTATGTCAGTTTCACGGATGGTGCCTCCCGCAGTACTAGGAACTTGTCTTCGGCAGCCTGGGTAATTTATGATCCTGTTGGTGAGTTTATTAACTTACAAGGCATTTTTCTGGGCTAGCTACAAACAATGTGGTGGACTATAGTGCAGTTTTGTAACTATTAACCAAGGCAGTCAACCTTGGCATACACGCATTGCTTGTCAAGTTGGATTCACAACTTGTTGTTTTTCAACTGAAAAGCCATTATTTGGTTTGAAACCTGTGCATTTAAGATTGTATTTGCGTATTAATTTACTTGAATGACATTTTGATTTCATTACATATCAACATATACCAAGACGAATGAATACATTAATAGATGCAATAGCTGACATTGTGCTAGATAGACATTTGCGCAATTTATAAAAACATCATCATATGTACAAAGACCCATGTAGAAAATAGATGCATATATATATATATATATATATATATATATATATATATATATATATCATTTGGTTACAAGTCGTATTCATCATAAAACCTACAAAAAATAATATAAGTCTATTTCGGTTACATCGCGAGATAACATGTCTCTCCAAAATATGTAGAAATAAAGCCTAAGTGCCTAGTCAACATGGTGCTCATGATAACATGTTACTGCCCATACCAAATACCTCAGAAAATGATGGATATGGCTCGGCACTCCCACAGTGTGCCTCCGGTAGGCTCGAGGTACATCGTCCAAACGGGCATAATCTGGGACCCCACGGGCGATTCCCTCCAGGTTCTACACTAACTCCTCGTCAATGCCCTCACCCTGAGGATCGAAGTCACAAGGAGTCTGCCTCGCTATTGGAGACATACCAGTGGGACACTCTGGGCCAACATTTGCATCCATATAAGATTAACTGTCAGAACATGCATATATACCAAAAATCATAAAACTCATAAAAATAAAAATTGAGACTTACCAAGTTCTTCGTCCCAATCCTCTCCCTCCAAGAGTGGGAGGTCTAGGTCTCTGGTGAAGTTTGTGTTGGCTTAGGGTCAATCCTCCACAACAATCAACTATCGTCAAAGCCAATAAAAAAACTCTGGCCTCCAGGACATCTATTGCCCACCCCCTTCTCTGGGCATCAGTGCCACCCATCGGGCCATCTGTGTCTTTCTTAGTGGTGGCTCTAGAACGATAACCTCTTGGTGCTGAAATATGGGTAATCATTCCAAGAAGAACGATACTAGAATCGACCCATACCCAAACTACTTTAGTTTGGACTTCTTGCATTTGGTGAGCTGTCGTTTGATGTTAATAGTTACAGCCTCAGCCCAATTGAAGATGGTTTGGTTCATACACTCTGAAGAAAGAAGTAATTGCATCTTCATAGCCTCATGCGATGCCTGTGATCCTGCAACCTACGTGATAGTGTGTAGCAGTACTCTCAGTGCTAGATCAGGGACGATCTGGATATCCACATTACCGCTCCCTGTTCCTTTTCGTGCCCCTAGGCACACCCTATTCATTACCATTGTCATGCTTTCCTTGGAAGGCTTGGTACCAGTAAGAATAGGGACTGCACCCCTACGTGGAAGTCCAATGATAAAATATACATCAAATACTTCCAGATCAAGATCTTGATCTTGAAGTACGAGCTTCTCCTGATCCTCGTCCCAAATGCTGATGAGATATTGAAGCAATTTGGGCTAAGCTCAGAGACACGGTGTCAGGAAGAACTTTTTGAGCCCACAATTCCTGAGGGCATTCATACATTGTTCATTTTCCATGGCCTGCTCATCCTCTTCATTGTGTTATCTCTCTTTCCACTCGATTACCATCTTGTTATACTTTGTACCTGCATGCATTGATCATAAGAACATTGTAAGACCTCTTAGGCATTAAAATTTGAAATCAAATGGTTGCATTTTCTTGAATTAAGCACGGATTTTGAGTTGCGTGGTTGGCGCGACCCCTGTGTAAAACAACGTCAGTTGGCGTGGATCCGTGCCCAAAACCCGCACCAACCGCGAAGCCCTAATTTTTACAAATCCTCCCCTAAGAGACTCCAAATGACAATTAAAGGTACTGAAATATAGCCTAAAAGATATAAAATGGTGTCGAATCTTACCTAAAATAGACGGAATCTGAAATGGTACACTGGATTGTCCATAATCGTCGCCTAAATATCGCAAGAGAAATGGGCCATTGTTGCTCTGCAAAGAGGTAAAAGTGAAAAGTAAATATTTTTTACCACTGTTGGTGTTTTATAACTTTTTAAAGTCCTAAAATAGGTTTTAAAACATATTTTTAGATATATTTTCATATTGTTTTCATGGAATATGTTTTACACGCATCTTTTTGTGCAGCGACAGGTTTTTCACATGGTTATGATGAAGAGACAAGTTGTATTTTATACTTTTTTAGACTCGGTAAAAACATGAAAAAGTCACTACTATAGTCACCTTTCAGCTCTTTTCTGACTCTCTAAAACTAAAAATGTTTTCGAGTCGCTTGTCGTTTTGAGCTCTTTAAATTGGATGTAAAACGATATCTACCTAGTATACGTTTACCCCTTTTTCGGGCTAGGACATATTATTTACGGAAAATTAATACCCTAGCCTATTGTGACTAGGAGGTTCTCTCATACATAGTTTTCTATCTTTTCGGGTATGTGGGACTACCTACGAAAAGGGACTATTGGAGTTTTCTTTTCTGTTGTCTTTTAAAACTCTCTAAATATGAAAAGACACAGAGTTTTCCCTTAGTTAGACTCGTTAAACTCTGATGACATCAGACTCTGTCGCAATGACATTATTCGAGTTCCTCCTTCCTAGGGCTAGTAAAATGTACTAGGTTGGATTTGTCTGAAGGACAAACTTACATCGAAATCACATGCTATCCTCTTCAAGCTTATTTTGAAAAATAATTGGGGTACTCACCAGAAATGGTGGGGGAAAATGGAACCAAGATCGTAGTTGTGTTGGCAGTATGTCACTCTTGAACATTGCACTTGTCTGCATTCATGTCGGGTTAGGGACATCTCATATCATTATATGCTTGCCTCCATGGGTTTGGGTAATCTCTTTTGACTGCTCTTTGCCACGTCACCATGACCTCAGATCCCTTGATGTCAAATACTGCCAAATCCAATGTCGTGCCAGTGATATGTTCAAGATAAGTTTGCTTCTGCAGTTTTAACCTCCCTCTGATTCTTTGTTGGTCTTGATTCACAAACGTCATATTCCTCTGTCTCGTGTTGATGATGTGGGAAACATTATAGCCCACCTTCGATCAAGTTCACTTCCTATCGACTCCCGCTCATTATCCAGGAAGTTGATCTAGAGACTCCCTTCAAAGACATAGAACATATAAAATAAGAGAGACACAAATATATGTGGGTCACCCAACTTGGGCTATTTCCATGGAAACAACCAATCCTTCCTTTACATTATCCAGCAAAATGAAGAGACACAATCTACATCAGATCCGATGTAATATCCTCTTCTCTCTCACACAGTCCCCTTTGTGATTTCTCACTCAGAGTATACACACCATACACAAACACAATACAATACCCTCAAACAACAGACAAGTTTCCTTCTAAGGTGAAAAACCCTAAATTAAACATAACTTCTACTGCCAAATCATCTGCCTAATGAACGACCCATATTGACTATGAAATTACAACATTTTACAAGGAAATTTTACATATTTTTTAAGCCTCGGGGGCGGTTCCCCCGAAACGCCCTCCCAAGGGGGGCTCCAAAAGGCCGCCGACACCCCCCCAAGACCCCCCTCATGAAGATGAAATGACGTTAATAATAGGGTTCCAACATGGCGATACATATAAATAAAGAAGATAATCATGTTCCACACCCAACACAACATATAAATAAAAAAATTAATTAGACTAGGGTTTTATCATAAAAGCACACACATACAAAGCAAATCATTTCTAAGACGTTGTGGGGCTCTTACTTACACATTCCATGAAACCCTAATGAGTAAATATTTCAATATAGGAACATAAAAAACCCAATATTACCAACATTTCAAAGGTTCAAGACTTTATCCCTTATCATTCAACCCTAAGAAGTTAGTTTTTCATAATCATACCAAAATCCTAAACATGATATCATTAATAAAAACTTCAAATACAATATCCCTAAGCAGTTTAGGGTTTCAGACACTCACATTAGAATACCCTTTGGTTAGGGTTTTCCAAAACTTGTCTCGGGTTCTACAAAATCAATTAGAAATATGAGTGGGGTGGGTAGATTTAGCAAGTGATGAATCACCTAGAATAAGAATCATTATGATTCAGTATAGACAGATATAACAATGCCAGTAAGATAATGTCAAATGAAAAAACCTTTAATATAAATAAATCAATGTTTTAAGGCATACCTTTGTTTCTTGACAAACCTTGTCTTGAGAGGCCCTCCTTCATACCTCTTGAGAGTATAACAATTCTTTTCCTAATCAATACCATAGAGGGAGAAAGTTCATTAGTTTTAATATAATCAAAACTGAAATAAGTATATGAAACAAAAAATGAGCCTAAAATGAGATACTTATCTTGAGGATCTGTTTAGGACTCCCTACAAAGCTTTGAGGGATACCTAAAACTTATAAACAAGAAAAATGTATTTTCCAAAAATATATTAGAGGCCTATAAATTATAAAACATCAAAAATATAAAATAAAATATCTAAAGCTACAAGAAAATTACTTGGTAGTGTAAGTCTCTAATGTTAAATTCTCCAGGCTTAACTTCCTTTGAGTTTCCTTCTTCAACAATGTTGGCCAAATATCTCTCTATTTTCTTGTTTCTCGGATTTTCGAGATAGTCACTCCTATAGTGACCCTTCTTATGGAATCGATATTATTATACCTTGGACATGTCAACTTTATTCCTTGGCCCTTTATATTTCTTTCATTTATGTTCATAAATATAGGCATTAGGTACTCCTTCAGGATTGGAAGCTAATGAGATACTTAATTCCTCTTGACTGTCGGCAATCCATTGTTCTTCAAAGGTGGGAGCTACCATCCAATTATTAAATATGGCAGAAAATGCACCCCAAGTAGGTTTCAATCCTAATAGAGCATTGATCACGAGTTCTTTGTCTAGAAAAATTTCATCAATGGCCAAAATATCATCCTTGATTATTTCTATATTCACAAACAAGGCCAATGTGTCTTATTTTGTCATATTTGTAGTCCTTAGCTCATTTTTCAAAGTAGCTACTTGACGAATGTTCTTAACAGTGAATAAATTTGATAAGGCTTCATACATTTTGTGAGCATGGTCAATGTTGGCTATGAATGGGAAAATGTTGTCCTTTATTCCTGCTACCATTAAAGTCATGGCCACCAATTTAGTTCCCTTTATTTTACTTTTTCACCATCAAAAGAATCCTTTGTAGGCTTCTTTAGTTTTCCTTTGACCAGGGATTGTACCTTATTCTTTTCAAGGATGAGGCCAATTCTCTTCTTTTAGGACCTGTAGTTTGAGGCTCCTTCAAATTTTTTTCTCCCTTGATTGTGTTAGACATGCTCCTAGAGTGTAGTAGACTCCTACCCTGAGATGATCCTTCAAATTGTTCCTTGATCAAGTGCTTAGGACTTCATTTTTCTTCCTTATTTCAACAAATCTATGATATCATGTTAGAAAATCAGAAAGGCGGAAATATTTTCTTATTCTTGAAAATTACTTGTGATGTTTCTTATTATTATGATTATTTATATCTTCGTTCTTTTAGTTCATCAAGAAATTACCAAAGCAACATCACATAAAACAATAGACACCAGATGCAGGAACTATGCCAGGGGGAAACCCCCCTTAAGGGGAAAACCCTCCTGGCATATGCTCCATTAGTCCCATCCTCCTGCCCATAGTTGATCCTAAGTGGCCCATTTTCTACAACTCCCACAAAGTTTGAATGATGGCCACATTAACCTCTACTTTCTTTTCATGTGCTTGTATAAGTCTATCATTATATTCTTTAAAACTCCTTATTTATTCCTATAAAATTCTCAATGTATCTTCCAAATCAGATGAATATCCAACACAATGCAATGTGAAATGTCTCACCTAAACCAATTCATGAAAAAACTAATGAACCTTAGTGTCATTTTGGGAGGATACATCTTGCAAGATCAACCATTAACCAAATACATGTATATCCATTATCGTAGCCTCATATAAAATTGTAACAAAAGGTATAATAGCGCATAAACCTCACTCTAGTTGGAGTAGAATCATGGATGCATAACCATACAAACTACAAAACATGACCTAATGTATAACCATACCAATGAAAATTTACTACACACCATCACAAGCATAAGCGAAATGTAACCAAGCGTGAATGACCAAATCATTTTCAACATATAATCATCACACAAGAAAGCATACAAGCACACTACACAAGCATGACCAATATGTGACCTAGCATAAAAAAGCAATGCATATACAACATGTAACAATATGTAAGATAATGTGCATGGACAATACACAAACATGAAAAATAGATAATCAGTCATACACACATTACCACATGTTGACAACGACACCATAAACACTTCCATGGGGACACCACTACCACCATGGCCAACAAAACATGGGTGCATGATCAACACACTACCCATCCATTCTGAGAGTTGAACCATGCTCTGATACCACTCTATAACACCCTCATCCCACATCAACCCAAGTAACCAACCAACCAAGGTAAACATGTGAGGAGAGGCTACTAATATGAGATTTCAGCTCATATCTGACCTTAAGGTAGTGGAACTGAGGGAAAGAGGACAAAGACACCTTAAAAAACATCAACAACATCCCTAAGAGGTAATCCGACCTCCCAGACCCCTAACCCCTGAGGGCGACTGAATTTTCAGCCCTTTTGGGCCATATTCGTAGGTATGCCAATGCACAATAATAGTTCGGAGCCTATAGCCGTAAGAACAACACAAAAAACATGCGGCGAGGGCCCCAATTGGTCAGTTATGTGTGTTCAAATATAAGATTTATGCCACCTTTTTAGCCATAGAGCCCAAGTCACTGCCCAGAACTTCATGAAACTTTAGGAGATAATAAATAACATTAAAAAAAAAGGTACAAAAGCAATAAGATCATCAAGAACTCATCCAGACATCTCCTAGCCATGAAAGGAATTTCATCAAGCATGTCGCAAACATTGCATCTACAGGTGTAAACAACAAGTTTAGACACAGGGGTCTCATACTTATCTAAGAATCACTAAAGGGAATTTTTCCCTTACATCATTAGTTGTAGTACAATATATTTGACCATAAATACATTATGCATTCATTTACAAGTAAAAACATAGATAGAGACATACATCATCATTAATAAAACATATTCTTATAACCAACATAATAAAAACAAAAATACCATGTATACGATAGCAATAGAATCCACATAATAACCAATACATTTGCATACTAAATACCAAAGGAATGAGTTCTTCATTAATGCATGTAAAAAAAAATCGGAGTTGAGAATTCCACATTCAACCAAGCCATATATTAGTTTAGCCAAGTCTCACTTCAGCCAATAACCCCTGTGCCATATTCCAAGCATGAATGTGGGATATCACCAAACACATCAATAATAATCAATTCAGGGCCTCCAAAGGCCAAACCACCTCAACCCTCAACCAATGACTCCACCTCATGGTCGGAAATCACAAGCATCGTTGATTGGTCTCTATCCAAAGTGTTTGAGGACTCCAGAGTGTTTTTTCCAATCAGGGCTTTGAGGACTAGTAACTCAACCCAAACTATTATAGGGCTTCTAGAGCATTTCTCCAACGAGGGCTTCCAACATTAGTAACTCAACCCAACTAGGGCTTCCAAAGTGTTTTTCCAACCAAGGCTTCCACGACAAGTAACTCAACCCATAGTTGTTTTTCGGGCTTCCAGAGAGTTTTTCCAACCAAGGCTTCCATGAACTAATAACTCAACCCATAACTAAATGAATCATGAGAACCAACAAGAAAATAATCAATGGAAATAAACCCACAACACCATGGCTATCCAGGAAATCCAAAGACGAGGGAAATCCACATGCATACACCATGCATGCTAAAACTAGTGAGGAAACCATGCATACAACTTGATACCTGCAATCAAATATCTTTCTATTCGTTGATCCTGATGTCCACTTGCATTTTCCTTCTCCTTCTTTGCCTTCTTGCTTTAATCACCAATTATCCACACTCTCCAAGAGCGATCCAAGAAAAATCTAAGTATCCAATAGTATGAGAGGGAGAGAGATCAATGAGAGAGCTCCAAAATGCACTGCCAAAAAGGTACCAACAGATTCTCAGAAGCCTTTTTATAGAAGCGGCTTATATTTTCTTCATTTTCCTCCTCACATGCAACCTGTGACATTTTACCTCCCCTTTCTCCTAATTTCCACTATTCTCATAAATAAATGTGTCAAAAATACTTTTTTATTCTTTAATGATTTAGCCATAGCCTTTGCCATAGACGTAATAAACCATGTGAACACCCGCACTAGGATGTTTTTCCCAACATTCATCTTGGAATATGTCTCTCACAAACAATGGTTATTATTTTAACTTTATTACATGGAATTTTGAGTAGGTTTGTTATAGGAAGGACGTTTTTGGTACAACGATGACGCAAGATGGACACATATGAAATTTCCAATTCATAGAAAAGATCAACAAAGTGAAATAACTATTGTGAGAGGTGAAGTAGAATCACAAGAAAGTGGTGCAACGAATGGTGGAGAGCAACAATTGCAATTGAGTGCACTCACATTTGGAATTGGTACAAGCAATGATGAACACATCGTACTACAATATCGAGAATTAAGATTTGGAATTGGCGCACTCAATAATGGCAAGTTATTTCTTTAGAAGTTAACCTATTAGGAACAAAAAGGGGAAAAGCATGTAGTGGCCCTTTAAAACCACAAATTACTAGGTAGAAAAGTTTTCCTCAAAGTACTAGTCACTAAGCAGAGTAATGGAAAACCTAGCATTTACAGAAATTCAGGAGGGGGGGGGGGGGGGGTGTTATTTGGAAAAAATACTTATGAATAAGAACAATGATAAAATGAAGAATTGAGTATAAATGGTTACCATAGCTTTATTCTTAGATTTTTGAATGTTAAATATGAATAGCGAATGGGGTAGAAGGGGTCAATTTCCAACCCATAGCACGAAACTCATAAAAAAATAGATGACATCCATTATGTATGCATACATGTAAAAAGGAGGATTATATTTGTAAATTTTGGAGGCTCTAAAACTTTGAACACCCTTTCATATGTTTTCAATTAAGTTCTTAGCCCAATTGAAATAAAATCCTTTGAACACTCTTTGAATAATGGGATCTAAGTCTAAAGGAGAATGTGTAACATTGATTGTGGAAAAAATCATACAAAGCACTCAAACCACAAAAGATAGTTTAGGACTTAATTAGTGACTAATTACATATTCTTTAGAAGCTTCCTTTTTAAGTATCTTGTCACTATTTCTCTGTGATTTAATTAATTCATTCGTCCTTTCTCCAAATACACTACATTCCTTTTTGGTAAAATCCTTAATGAATCGAACATTGTAATACAATTAGGGTTCAAGAAGTTTATACATAACTTGAATATTATCTAGCCGCTTTACTTGTCAAGATCCATACATCTCATGAATTGGAAACCCATGAGATCATCTAATGGGAATGGGGGGAGGGTGAGCAATGAGGGTTCTTACAACTTCCCATAACTCTACCCAATGATAAAAATTGCACCTTGAACTACCAGAATTTTTATTTTGTGAATTGACGAGAATTGGTTGAATCAATCCTCTTGTCCATAATACTTGTTAACTTGAATTTTCGAGGCTATCCAATATTAACATCAGTGCTACCAAAATTTTCCTACCATTCCACAACCATGTCATCCTCTCCTTTCATTTTGAAATAAAGTATATAGACAAAAATTAGGGGAAAATATTCACACCACTTGACAAAATAAATTCGTGTCATAATCAATGTTCCATAGGAGGTCTTCAAAGTTTTAAACGAAAGTATAGTATAACGTTCCACCTAGTTTTAAAAATTAGATATTGGATTTTCTTAAGCTTATTCTGGCACATATCCTTATAAACCCGATATCAAATAATGCAACATCACGTCAACATAAAGATATCATATCTGGCCACCCATGATGTTTATTTGCATAATTAACCTCCTCCCATATCAACAATTTCTATCATTGATTTAATCAACTAGCCATGTGCCAAGCATTTCACATAATACAAAGTTCAAACCACGTGACATAGTCTAAAACACCCCAAAGTGATCAATGGTGGATAAAGCACATCAAAAGAAAGGATTTAACTCCGTCAAGTTACCCGATGTTTAGCCGATGTGCGGCCCACTAACTGAATTATATGGCACCACCTAATTAGACATAAAATTATTTTGATTTTTTTCAAATCACTTGCTCGAGGCCCAATAATGTCAATAAAATCATCCCTATTTTCATAGTATCAATGGAACAGTCCAAGATTTGGATAAACAAATTTTAGCTGACAAAGAAATTTCCAACAAATTGGAGGATGTCGTGAATTTCTGGAGTTAATGTCATTACAGAAGGAGAGGTGTGCTATGAGAAAACTACACAAGATTAATAATTAATTTGGACAATAAAGTATTTAGAATTGTTGGCACCATGGATTTTTAAGTGGTCATATTATCCATATTTTTAGTGAAATTTTATAATTCCGATGGACATGAGAAACCATAACCTTATGGAATTTGGGCCACTTTACTAGCATTGGCAAGTAGAAAGTGCACCTTTTTGACTTTGAGATTAATAAAAATAAATCAATTAAATTCACTTGAAATTTACATTTAAAATATAGAGTTGTATTTAGTGTTATTTTTGAAAAGTTTTCAAAATTACTATTTTTATCTAATTTGTATAAAAATCTTATATTTATTAAAAATTAAATTTGAATAACACAATTCAATATTTTAACTAAAATTTCTCAATTTAATATTATTATTTTTTTATATAAACAATAAATTACATATATATTATTTGATTAATTTTCTAAATCGGCATTCTCTATCCCTATCGCTATTATCACCCCGAAATAAACTTTTGTAACTAAATTGAATTGAATTTAAGGTAGGGTTTTACCCATTCTTGTGCGCTAGGCTCGATCTAGGTTGTGTCCAGTTTGAATGTTTTGAAATAGTTCTTCTTTTATAGCTCGCAAATATCAAGAGGAGTTGTATAGTTGGAGCTTGCACAGACAGTCATACAGAGGGAGAACGGAGTCATTAACAGGAATATGGAAGGAAATATGGAAGGACGAGCTCAATACAGTGGGGATGATGCAAGAAGGACAAGATCAACATTGTGCAGGGAATGACGAACAGATTGCACAGGAATGATTTGGAGAGCAGGGTTTATATGTATGTTTTTTTTTAAATTATTATATTTTGTTAAATGTAAGACTTTTGTGATCCATAATGTAAATGAATGTCTTTATGTGATTAATCCAAAAAACACTCATCTACATTATTATATTTATTAAGGAATTTTGTAATATTTAAATATTAAAAAAATCCATTCAATATTTTTATCTATTTTCTTGTTGAAATTATTATACTTATTAAGAAATTTTGTGATATTTGAATATTAAAAAATAGCATGTTATATTTCTTTTAATATTGAAAATAATCCAAACAGGTATAAATGATGTGGTGTGATCCCTCCAAACGGTTAGGGCAGGGAGGACGTGGCATGGCCACTCACCAATTAGCCACCGGAAAGAATCTGGACGAATAAGGCCCCATGTTTCATTACTCCTCTGGAATGCAGGTCGTGATGCTTGCGGAGGCAAAGCACCATTACCATACAAATCGGAGGCAAAGCTTCATGAGTATTGACTGTATTGTCTGCTGCTTCCACCCGTGCAGATCTATTTATGAGGTTCTCTCTGGTTCTCTGATTCGATTTGTTTTCTAGTGGGATGCCATTTTTGGATTTCTTCTAAGCGTGCAGTATGCATGATTTCTGTTCCTTTTTTCCACACAAACATGATCTCTGTTCTTTTTTTCCATTGATGTATAGTTTTATGAGATTAATTTAATGATGTTATTAAAAGATTTGATTGATAAGGTTTGCGCCTTCTTTTAATTGCTTTCTTTTAATGTTTGCGCCTTCTTTTAATCAACCGGTGTCTGTGTCAGGTAACTACTAAAATCAACCTGCAAGGTCACACAGGAAACCCGGAAACCCAGGATCATTGGCTGTAAACAAAACCCCCAAGAAACCTAATTCTGGTCTCAACGCCAAAGGTAAGTTTCTGCGTCTTTGTTTTGTGTTTCTTGAATTAAAAGTTTCAAGTAAACCCATTTCAAAGAATTATAAATAGAATTGTTTTTTCATTTTCATTTTCTGGTGTTTCTATAATTTTCGAATTAATACTTGTTTGTAATATCACTTTTTTTTTTTTGATTTCTTCTAAGCGTGCAGTATTCATGATCTCTGGTTTTTTTTCCATTGATATATAGTTTTATGAGATTAATTTAATCATATCATTAAAAGATTTGATTGATAAGGTTTGCGCCTTCTTTTAATTGCTTTCTTTTAATGCTTGCGCCTTCTTTTAATCACCTTCTTTTAATCAACCGGTGTCTGTGTCAGGTACTACTAAAATCAACTTGCAAGGTTTCACAGGAAACCCGGAAACCCAGGAGCATTGGCTGTAAACAAAACCCTCAAGAAACCTAATTCTGGTCTCGACGCCAAAGGTAAGTTTCTGTGTCTTCATTTTGTGTTTCTTGAATTAAAAGTTTCAAGTAAACCCATTTCAAAGAATTATAAATAGATTTTTTTTTTTCGTTTTCATTTTCTGGTGGTTCTATAATTTTCGAATTAATACTGGTTTGTAATATCACTTTCTTTTTTTGGATTACAACTATATTTTCTCTGGCTACTGTTAAAACAAAAACCAGTCTACTTCTCTTAGTTTTATTGTTCCTAGTTTTATTATTCCATTTTCCTTCTATTCTTGGTTATCACAGATGCCATAGTTTCTTATTAATTCATATCAGCTGGTGTAATCTCTTTGTCTTTCATTTCTCCGTTGTAATTTAGATATTTCTTTCTTGGATTTATCAAATCAAATTTCTAGATAAATTGAATTTTCTTTGATGTTTTTTAAGTATGTTTTGAGAATTTTCATTCCATCTATTATATTCATCTTAATATCAAATATCAAATCAAATGTCTGGGCATATTAAATTTTTCTTTGACGTTTTTGCAAGTATATTTTAAGGATCTTGATTAAATAGATAATATCTAACTTGAATATTAGTTTGTTTTCAATTTTTTTTTCAAATAGAAATATTTGAAATATTTTTAAATTAGTAAAATAATAAATATTGTTTTTCAAATTTTATAAATGAATCTATGAAATAATTAGATATCTTCATCTATAAAGCAAATTCAATAGTTGCACCATACTTAATTGAATTGGAAATTAGGTCAAATCTGAATAGGAAATAAGGATATTGGATAATTCATTACATTCAAATAATTCCATTTTTATTTATAAATTAATTTTTCAGAGTTTTTTAATAACCAGAATGTCAAACCACAAGTATTGGTTGGTTAGCTTTATAGCTTTGTGAGCTTTTTTACAATTGAATAGAATTGGAAATTGGGTCAAATAAGGAAATTGGAGAATTCCCTTAGTAGAAATAATTCCATTTTATTTATAAATTAATCTTTTGTAGCCTTCTAACAACGAGAAAGTCAAATCACAAGTATTGGTTGATTTGCTTTATAGTTTTGTGAGTTTTTTTTTTTCAATTAAAAATATTAGTTGACTTAACATATGGTTCTTAAAATCAGTTTTGGATGATTTTCTTTATAGTTTTGTGAGTCTTTTTTTTTCAATTAAAAATATTAGTTGACTTAACATGTGCCTCTTAAAATCAGCTTTGGATGACCTTTTCCAATAAATAAGTATTTTTTCTAATAATTTAGATGAGATTAACCGATTTCTCAAAATGATTTTCAATTATGTTTTTATGTTCTACTAATATGTTTTTCATTTAAAAATAAATTTTCATTTATATCTTATAACTCATGTTAGATTTTGTTTTTACATTATTATTATGGTTAAATTCAATATATTTTAAATTCTATTTTCATACATTCAATTTATTTTAAAGAATTTTTCTTATATTTAAACTTTTATTAATAGATTTTAATTTATTTTGTTTTTTGAATGATTTCTTCATTAATATTCTAATATAGAGTAATGTAGCTTAAGCTTGAGTAGCCTAGCCTAGGCTACTAAAGACTACACTAAGGTAAGCTAGAGTAGGCTAGGTTAGGCTAGAATAGGCTACACTAACTTAGGATAGGCTAGACTAGACTAGGATAGGCTAGGTAAGAGTAGTTTAGGCTAGGCAAAGCTAGGTTAGGCTACTATACCCTAGGATAGAGTAGGTTAGGCTAGGCTAGGTTTAGGCTAGTCTAGGATAGGATAGGATAGGCTAGGATAGGATAGGTTAGGCTAGGCTACTATAGCCTAGCATAAAGTAGGTTAGACTAGGCTACTATAGCCTAGCATAGAGTGGGTTAGTCTAAGATAGGTCAAACTAAGATAGGCTAGGCTAGGCTAGGATAGCTTACACTAGGTTAGGCTAGGCTAGGTAAGACTACACTAGGGTAGGCTAGGTTAGGCTAGGTTAGCTTAGGTTAGCTTACGCAAGCTTAGGCTAGGCTAGGATAGGTTAGGGTAGGGTAGGCTAGGCTAGGTTAGGGCGAGCTAGGTTAGGGTAGGCTACCCTAGGTTAGGTTAGGTTAGGTTATGCTAGGCTAGGCTAGGCTAGGCTAGGCTAGGCAAGGCTAGGCTAGGCTAGGTTAGGTTAGGATAGGATAGGATAGGATAGGATAGGATAGGTTAGGGTAGGTTAGCTTAGCTTAGCTTAAGCTAGGGTAGGGTAGGTTAGGTTAGGTTAGGTTAAGCTAGGGTAGGGTACGTTAGGTTAGGCTAGGCTAGGTTAGATTAGGTTAGGTTAAGCTAGGGTAGGGTAGGGTAGGTTAGGTTAGGTTAAGTTAGGGTAGGTTAGGTGAGGGTAGGTTAGGTTAGGTTAGTTTAGGTTAGGCTGGGTTAAGTTAGGTTAGGTTAGGTTAGGTTAGGTTAGGCTAGGCTAGGCTAGGTTAAGGTAGGCTAGGGTAGGCTAGGCTAGGCTAGGGTAGGTTAGGATAGGTTAGGTTAGGCTAGGTTAAGGCTAGGGTAGGGTAGTTTAGGTTAGGTTAGGTTAAGCTAGGGTAGGGTAGGTTAGGTTAGGCTAGGCTAGGCTAGGCTAGTCTAGGCTAGAGTAGGCTACGGTAGGCTACGGTAGGCTGGGGTAGGCAACGATAGGTTAGGCCAGGTTAGGGTAGGGTAGGTTAGGGTAGGCTACGTTAGGTTAGGCTAGGGTAGCTTAGGCTAGGTTAGGCTAGGTTAAGATAGGGTAGGTTAGGGTAGGCTAGGTTAGGTTAGGCTAGGTTAGGTTAGGCTAGGCTAGGTTAGGCTATGCTAGGTTAGGCTAGGATAGGTTAGGCTATGCTAGGTTAGGTTAGGTTAGGCTAGGATAGATTAGGTTAGGTTAGGTTAGGTTAGGCTAAGCTAGCGTAGGGTAGGTTAGGTTAAGCTAGGGTAGGTTAGGTTAGGTTAGGTTAGGTTAGGTTAGGCTAGGCTAGGTTAGGTTAGGTTAGGTTAGGTTAGGTTAAGCTAGGGTAGCGTAAGTTAGGTTAGGTTAGGTTAGGCTAGGCTAGGCTAGGCTAGGTTAAGGTAGGCTAGGGTAGGCTAGGCTAGGCTAGGCTAGGATAGGTTAGGATAGTTTGGGCTAGGATAGGTTAGGTTAGGGTAGGTTAGGTTATGTTAGGGTAGGGTAGGTTAGGTTAGGTTAGGTTAGGTTACGCTAGGGTAGCGTAGGTTAGGGTAGGTTAGGTTAGGTTAGGTTAGAATAGGCTAGGCTATGGTAGGCTACGGTAGGTTAGGCTAGGTTAGGCTAGGCTATGTTAGGCTAGGATAGGTTAGGCTTGGATAGGTTAAGTGAGGCTAGGCTAGGTTAGGTTAGGTTAGGCTAGGTTAGGTTAGGTTAGGCTAGGTTGGGTTAAGCTAGGGTAGGTTTGGTTAAGGTAGGGTAGGTTACGTTAGGTTAGGTTACGTTAGGCTAGGCTAGGCTAGGCTACGGTATGGTAGGGTAGGTTAGGCTAGGCTAGGGTAGGCTAGGATGGGCTAGGGTGGGCTAGGCTAGGCTAGGCTAGGCCATGATAGGTTAGGTTAAGTTAGGTTAAGTTAGGTTAGGTTAAGTTAGGTTAGGTTAGGCTAGGATAGGTTAGGGTAGGGATAGTTACGCTAGGCTAGGCTAGGCTAGGCTAGGCTAGGTTAGGATAGGGTAGGTTAGGCTAAGGTAGGGTAGGTTAGACTAGGCTAGGCTATGTTACGTTAGGTTAGGCTAGGGTAGGGTAGGCTAGGTTAGATTGGGCTAGGTTAGGTTAGGCTAGGTTAGGTTAGGCTAGGTGTTGAGGAGGTAAATCCCCTCTGCGGACAGAGGCGATCCCTACTAGCCCAGCAGGGGTCTAGCAACAAACAAACAATGCTATGACGCAAGCTCCTAGTTACGAATGGAAAGACTAGGAATAGAAGACTACCTGGATTCCAACGCTATGATCTGAAGAAGAAGCGTCCCCGTCCTTCAGCCCTGGTAGATCACAATCCTTCCACGATCTCCGCAGATGAACACCTGCACATAGAAGAAACGAATAGATACAAGCATAGGAACCAGCATACGTAACTAAACATCGGTCATAAAAGATATTACTCGCATTAACATGATGGAAAACTGAGTGGAACCATAATCATAGTCATCTATTAAATGATAAAGGAATAGAAGTTACAACCAAGTTCTGACGTCGCAACCTCCTTCGAACGGGTCTCCGGTCGTCCACATCTCGCAAAGCTCGCCAGGGAAAGGGAAAACCTCTCCAGAGTCTCGTGACAATGGTCTCCTTACTTGAATGGGCCTTAAGGGAAAGAGAGGATTCTTTACAGCACAAAGGCACTTGGGAATATGGAGATGCAAGTCACAAGACTTCAAGACTAGCTTCGTCATGGATCTCGAGTGACGTTTTTTATAGATGGGGAAGGAGGGAGTTGGGATCCCCATTATTATGGGATTGGCCCTATCAACAAGGAAGGTTCCATGGAAGGTGGTAAAACCACTTCCCTTCCATAACCCCGGCGTGTACCCAAACCTCCCAACTCAAGATAGGCAGTGGTTTGTGAGTTTGTTGGAACTCAACTTCCGCCATCCATATTTAAAAAACAACTCCCAAAATGGGTGGCGCGACCACGGCTCTATGACAGAGCGCCAGGTGGCGCGACCTCTTTGCAGAATTTTCCTCATTGGCGCGAGTACTGAACTGCCTACCCGCGCCAATGC